>CM052261.1:0-126095 GCA_028455795.1 Lasioglossum marginatum | reverse complement strand
AACCTTTTAGATTTCTATATGAAATCTGCATTTTTTCGGTTTTTTTCGTGTTTTTCATTTTTTACAGCCAGAGTTTGCAACGGAAAAATCTGAAAATGATACCTAATATGTGGCTTAGTATCCGGAATGTGTCAGATTTTTTTCAGAATTTTTAGTTGTCAATAAATAGGAAAAATGGGCCAAAAACTGGTTTTTCGATTTTTCTCAATAACTACCCTTACAGATGAGATATAGGGCTGAAACTTGGCAGAGAGGGGTCTTTTTGGACAGGCTATCGAATGGTCCAAGCTCGATTAAAATCCCGCCGGGGGCGAATTTCACTACCAAACCCGGCTATAGCCTTTTTGTGGGGATTTGTTTTGTCAGCGGTGTATTTAGGCGAGACGTAACGTAAACTGCTATGTAGAGAAGAATCGATTGCGATTTTAAGATGATTAACCACGTTAGTCCTGGAATGGTTCGCCAAATAACAGAAGCAGCATTCAATTGACAAATAAATCCGTCGGCTTCTGTCTTGATCAAAATTTCATCTTGAAAATAAATTATTGTCTATCGTGTATACTGTGTCTATGTATCGTTATGTGTATCTAACAATTTCTTTTATTTTCGGGATGGAATTGCGCTTGGAATATAAACGAAAGGATTTCCTTGTCAATTGAATATTTCCAAAGTAAAATAACGGAAGTATAGCGGGTACGGTACGCTTGTATTTAGATCTTCTGTGTCCCTTATCTTTGTACGCTATCAGAACAATGTTTATTGCATCTTTTTAGAACTAAGTCTCCGAGTAGTGTTTGGAGACGACAGTAGTTAACGTGCAATCTAACATACTCGACAATAGCCGCTTCATGCAATTAACATGTCTGTTAACAAACACAGTGGGGAAACAACAGCCAAAGATAAAAAGGAGGAAACAAAATTTCGATGACAAGCTACACCTACACAGACTAAATTACACTTCAGTTACACGCTAGAAAAATAATTTTAAAAATTATCCACCGACTGCTGCCTTCTACATTCTACACCTACAATTACTCAGGACGAATCTTCGGTGTATCGGCGTTAATATTTAGAGAAACTGTGATCGTGATGCTCATAAAATTGACGAGCTTGTTTTCGAAGAAGGTTTGAGGTGTCTCTTCGTTGCTGAATTTCAAGTGTGTGGTAAGCTTCGAAGATTCGTCTGAGTCAGTACAATCGCAGCGATCAAGCGCGGCTCGGGACAGTATGATCTAATCGATATTTTGCAAAATACAGATGGTGCACGCTTCTTGGTGGTATTACTTCTCGAAATTCACGGAGTTCATGGACACGGTGAGTATTCGGAAGCCCGTTCCGAACGGGGACGGTATCGTCTCGATCTTCTTTAGCAGAGGATTTATCTAAGATCTCGCATTGTTCGCTCGCCTTTGTAGATCTTCTTCGTGCTGAGGAAGAAGAATGACCACGTGTCGACGCTGCACGTGATCCACCACGGTTGCATGCCAATGTCTGTGTGGTTCGGCGTTAAATTCACACCAGGTACGTGGACAGAACCTTCCGACGATTCTTCTCCAAATTATTTCAAATGTTTACGATTCATTTGCAGCACCGAGCCCAGTCCTCTCGATGCTGAACCTTTCACTTTCGAATAAATGCCAAGAAATACAAAGAAATTTATAAACAAAAAGTGCACACGTGTATTTTAGTGCACGTTCAAAACCGCGATCTCGAATTTGAATGAAAGAGTTGGTTTTCATCGGAAAGATAAAAACGAGACTGAAGGAAAAGGGGGTTGCGAGGTAAATGAGCATGCTAGGAAATGATTTAGGCTTATTCTACGGCAAATTCTCTATTCGTAACGCCACTCTCACGGACAGCAGTCGATCGCCAATGTACAGATCAGTCTAGTTTCACAACTTTCCGCCGGAATTCGTGTTATTCTATATTCTATAGAATGTTTTATTCTATAAAACGTTCGGGCACGTGGTTTCGAGGCGGTCAGCGCCTAATTCGTGGCCTGTACCCCATGAAAACCTGTACCGTACCGGTGTCATTAAAGGGGAACGTGTTTCCCAAGGGAAAGAGCAACAGCTTCGAATGAATAGACATTTAACTACCTGCAAGTTTTGCAACTCCCACGGCACGCGAAGCACAGCTGCAACTTTCTTCAACGAGAAACCTCGTTCTTTTTATTAATAACCACTTTGCAGCGGTCTCTCGTTAGATACATTTCCTGAGCATGTCCTTGAGCGTTGCGCCGGGAACACGTTCGAAGCTGATCCTGTCGCGAGCCTAACTCGAAAAGATTACGGTTTTCCCTCGTTAACGTCGCCCCGTCCCGTCTTTCTCGAAACGTCTTAAAGAGACGTCGTTTTAACGTCTGAAATAAGACGTCTCTTTCAAGACTAAATGACTTGAATTTTTTGGAGATCTCACGAAAAGGACTAGTTTACTGTACAATGACTAAACTACATGCCCTAATTATACCGCAGGTATTAACCTTCAGAATCTGCCACCAGATGGCTAGCGACATGTAGCTTTCTCGCTAGGTCTCATTCCACTTTCCGTTTGTATACGTATATACCAGTTCCAAACAAGGGTTTGCGTTGAATTGGGTTAGGGCTTTTTTAGAACTAGGGGTGGAGACGTTCGGAAAACGTTTGAGACGTCTGTAAGACATCTGAATGTCCAACAACAACAGACGTTTTAAAAACGTACCTGAATGTCCAACAACAGACGTTTGAAAGACGTACCTGAACGTCCAACAACAACAAACGTCTTAAAGACGTACCGTTTTGTAACGCAAGACGTCCGGAAGACATTTGAGACGTCTCTAAAATAAAAGACGGTCTGTGAATGTCCAACAACAGAGACGTCTTTGTACTATCTGAATAATCCTAACATCCCGAAAAAATTCAAGCTATCGGGTCCTATTTCGAAAAAGTTATTCCTTTTCAAAAGGTGTACGAACACTTTCTACACCCGCTGTACGTCGAGTATACCTCTTGTCAGGTAGACATTAGTTAGCATTCGTTATTAAATAAAATGTAACAGAGCGCGCGCGGTAGAGTTAAGTATAATGAAGCACGCAAGTGCGCGTTCTTGAGTTGAGGCGAAACAGTATAGTTAACAGGTTAAAAAGAGTGGTACCTCGTCAACATATGTAACTAACAAGGTGAACTGATGTTTCAGGCGGTCACTCGACGTTCTTCGGTCTGCTGAACACGTTCGTGCACATCGTGATGTACACGTACTACCTGTTGGCGGCTATGGGTCCCCGTGTGCAGCCGTACCTGTGGTGGAAGAAGTACCTGACGGTGTTCCAGATGATCCAGTTCATCGCGGTGATGATCCACGCGTTCCAGCTGCTGTTCATCGACTGCAACTACCCGAAGGCGTTCGTCTGGTGGATCGGTCTCCACGCGACGATGTTCTTCTTCCTGTTCAACGAGTTCTACCAGCAGAGCTACCAACAGAAGAGGAAGAGGATGATGATGAACGGTGCGGCAGCGAAAGAGCATCAACAGAGCAACAACGTTCTGGCGAACGGCTCTTCGACGACATCATCGACAACGGGCCCGTCCACTTCCGGAAGAAGGGACGCGGCCGACTATTACGTGAAAGGCGACAGTCTAGCAGCCTCCGAGCTGAACCTACGAAAATCGTACGCGACGGCCGAGTGACCGGGTCCTTCGGCTACGTCGTCAGACTCATCGAATCATCTCGATCCGTCCCTTATCCGTCGATCTTCCGAGTCGCATCCGGGCTTCGATCTTTCACGCTCCCGATCCTCTGGCCATCGAGAATACCGTGTACAATATAAAAAAGAAAAAGAACAACGATTATAACATCGGGGAACATCACCGCGAAAGATGAACAAGTCGGAGAGAGTACAAAATTGCTCCGCGAGTCCGCCGAAGGAGAGACAGACAGATAGATAGATAGGTAGATAGATAAGCTAGGATAGGTAGGTAGATAGGTAGATTGATAGGTAGATAGATAGCAAGAAAGAGAACGCTCAGAAGGACTGTGGCGCCTATGGACGTGACGAACTACGGGGCTTGGAAGCTGTTACCGATTTTCGATCGTTCAAACGGTCGTCGTGGAGGACCTTCTGAACTTATAATATGATAATGTTGATAACTTATGATAATGTTAGATCGGTGACGGGCTAATGGTAAACATGATCTGCGTCGATTGTAAGAAGCGGGAGCTACTCGGGAATTACTTTCTTTGATTCATTCTGATTATTCAGATAATCCATGATTTTTATTCTTCTCTTTCTATATCGGTTCCGGAATGATTTGTCGATGGATTTTAGTATAAATTTTATTGTACATACGCGCATTTTTTACAAAATCGATACAAAGTTATAAAAGGAAAGATAAAAAGAAATGAACATTCGTGTTATTAAGCGACTGCACATTTTCACATTAAACGAATCGGTAGAATCTCATTTACGATGTTCGACTTGTTTGATAAGCACTGGAAGCTCGGAATAAATTTCAATGCAGAAAATAAGTCGATTTTCGAACAGATAGAAAATTATCCAGTCTTTATGACAGCTGTTTAGGGTAGAGGACCTCCATGTTTCGATTATTAAATCTTTATAAGACAGTTCGGAACTATTTCAAGCCCTGCCTCACTGACAATTAATTCATCGACATCGAACTTAATAATATTTGATCACCGACACGTCTAGATGTTAATAAATCAGATATTATGTTAATATAAAGTAGATTGTTAATATTCTACTGCGTACAACGATTAGTATACGTTACTAATAATGTTAATGAAATCAAATTGTGAATAGCGACGTGAATAACTATTAGGTCGTCCTGTAAGTCGTATTGTTCATATTTTGTCGGGACGAATATTTTTACCGAAACTTCAGACTAATGTTTCCTATTTAAAAAGCAGAAAGATAAAAAGCGTTATAATGAGTCTAATGGGAAAGTATGAATTTTGAAAAGCGAAGGCAGAATATTTGAAAACGAAATTGAAAAGTCCTCGAAACCGGTGACAAATACTTTATCGATTAAACCGGAACGTATCATTATTTTAAACATAACGTTAGCGTAAAAGACCGAGGCGACTTAGGGGATGACCTAATACATTTGCAATGTCATTTGCACTGTAATTTTTTATACAAAGAAACGAATATGGAGATAACGATAAATTGTTGGCTGATAAATGATAAAATGCATGTATATACATCTACGTTGTCATCGGCTGAATAAAAACAATTACTATACGCGCTAGAAGTAAACATTGCTAAGTAAACATCGTCGGTGAGTAAATATTATCGTGAAAGCTTGTACTTGACGAAACCGTGTCGGTGAGGTAATTCAAAGGGAGGTGTACGAGACTTTAGGTGTTAGAATCGCTTATCGACCTGCCGATAATTCTCGAATCGTGGGAGAAGTTAATCTCCGATCGACCACAGTGAAAATCGTTTCCGCCCGCGGAATTGACTGAGATCTCCTCCCCCGTCTTTCGAATCGTCGCTTTCTCATTAGAACCGAGCATTGTTTGATGGGATTTTTACGGTTTATATAATTTTGAAACGCCGCCGCGTCGTTTTTGCCCGTCATCGGTTTCCTCGGCGGATAGATTATATAAAAACAAGGAATTATATAAGCGCGTTAACGGCGGAACCTTCGAATCGGGTTTACGCAACAATGCCGCGGTCCGTTATCTCGTTACGCAATTCGGGAAGATCTCGTTTTTTCGTGGGTCTAGGGCCGGTGGTCCCAATCGTCGATATCTCGGAGAGTCCCTCCCCTCCTCTATGAAAGTCGCTCGATCGAGAAACGATGACCTTAATTCGACAGTCCGTACCGGTGTGCAGTCGCGAGTGTACCCGCTCACTACGCTTTCCTCGAACAGGTTACGTAAAGCGGAAACCGGACCTTAGCACAAGCTAAGTTCGTCGACTTCGGAAACCGAGGTATTTCCCGTCTAAAACCATCGTCGACGGTTCCGACGAGCTTCTGCAAGCTCCCAGAGAACGCCGCAAGACCTCGCGAGCACGGCCAGAGTCCGCCGAGCTTTCGTTACAAGTTCTTGCAAGCTCTAGGGATTTCCCTGTGCTTTCCGGAGCTCGAGGGATGGGTCCGAGCTACGATTTGCCCTCGAGAGTGATCGTCAGGCGATAGAACGGATGGCAGAACGGATTCCGATGGTTAGGGAGGTGCTCGAAGCATTGTACATAATAATATAGTTCGCCCTGTTTCGGTATGTTTGATCCACAGCCAACTTGCAGGGCTACATCTCCAACCCGGAACCTTCAGATAATTCTGAAACTTTGGGGATATGTAGGGCATACATAGATGTACATTATGCAGTTCTTGTTTGTTGCGCGAATTCATGCTACTCGAATTACCACTGCTTAGTATGAATTTGAACAGCAAAAGAAATTCATGGTTTTGTAGTCCTTTGAGTCTCCGGGATGGCGATCTAGCCCTGCCAGTCGGAACCGGAAGTGCGAGAGACAGAGAGTGAGAGAGATAAAATGAAGGGAAACATTGGAGTTTAATTTGATGGGAAGGTTGTACAAAGTATGCGGTTTTTTACTAATCGGTAATAAGAACGACCTAACGATTTAATTGATAATGTTTAGATAAACGTAGATGTAGATTGATGCACCAAATTGCGACGTTTACGCTTCGACTTACCGTTGTTCGAGGGCGACAGAAACGGATCTATACCGGAAATCGGCGGTTCGATCCTTTCTAGGGCGGTACTAATCAAACGGGTTAATCAAACGATACAGTTTAATCTGTCGATCTAAATCTAACAATCTAAATCTGTCTGATTAAACGCATTGGATAGATGAAGGTATATCTGGAAGTACCTTCGAAACAGTACAAATACAAGATCAAGGCTTAATGGAACGCTAAAACTGTCTACGTCTTTTACAACAATTCTGTAAATTAAAGTCAATATAAAATTCCTATTGAACAATACTCCTGTAACATTATTCTCAAAATTCGTACTTTATCCAGCGTCGAATATTTCGTTTAGATAATGGTGCAGCCCGTTTCGAAGCTTCTCGCTGATTGGCTTTCAGCCGACATTATTGTACGAATCGCACAAACCCGAGGAAACGTGTTACGTGACGTCGTCGAGAACCGAATGTTCGATTTCTGTAATGTGCCTTGCGAATAACCCGATGTGCCTTAACATCCGATTGTTTGAACGATAATATCTCGAGGACCGCTCAATTTCCCACGATACTTACCGAACGGCCATTTTGGGTGATCGTAAGGTCGGCCTCAAGGTCACCGACGTCTCCGCGATCTAGGTAATAAGATTCGGCCTCGAGGATCATCGTCGGACACTCTGGATCGTCAAAGATCTATTCGACCGGGACTCCCGATTTCCAAGAGACCGGAGATCCTGATCCCACAACAGTGCTAAATCGTCGAGAGTGTTCAGAACCATGGTTGTTTGTTGTTGTTATTGTTGATGATGATGAAATTATTTGTTAGACTTTAGGAAAATCGTCCGCGAGCATTTCTATTTTTCTCGAGCAACGAAATTCAGAGGGACGAGCGCTGTTCATTCTATTTTTCTAGACGCTCGTGAAACCGGAGAGATCTGTGATGTAGATCATTCGCGCGAAGAACCATCGTCGTCTTTGTATCCAAAATTAGCGTGCTAAGGCTAATTTTAATAATCGGACTGCGGGCTTTATGCGTTTCCGACGAGAACGAGTTAGAAGAGCTTCAAGCAGTGAGAAAATTCAAACTATAATTCAAGAATATGTAAAGTATTCCGAACACTTGCTACGGGAAGCCTATCGATAGGCTTTTGTAAATGATTTGTTAAAACCTCTGCTTGGCAATTGTAATATTCATTCTGCATAAATATCCGCAGTCTAGTAACGATACTTGCTCACGTGTTCTCGTAGAGATCGCCTAAACAGCAAACACGAACCAATAATTGTTAACGTCTACCTATAACTGCAGCAGTGGTGCACCTAAATGTAGCCACCTAAATATCTCTTTTGTTTTTGATGACACGACGAATGTTTTTAATGCAATGATATCACAAGATAACCTGCAAACTCCGGAAAAAATGACCTTGACAAAAATATAACATTTGCAAAGCATTCACGTTGCGACACCATTTACTTTGCATTGAAAACGTTTGTTATGTCATCACCAGACTGCGCATCGTATTGCATTTATGATAAAAATGAATAGTTGCAATTTCAAACAGTAATTTGTTGCAGTTGACGCAAAGAATTTTTATTTTGCATAAAGTTCAGCAGTCTAGTCATCACAAATAAAGGAGATATTTAGGTGGCTACATTTAGATGGACCACCCTCGTTGAAACGTTGGGGCGCGATCACGATCGCTGGATCATCCCCCGGCCGCCCTTCCCAGCCCCCAGAACCTTCTAAGAAAGTATGTATATGTACCACGAGAATAGAAACCGTATCGATCGGATCTAGCATAGCGTGGCGACACGATCGACGCGCACAAAACGTCCACTTGGTGTTTCGTTCGCTTTGCACGTTTCGTACATCTTGTACATAGATAGGTTTAGTTTTGTACTATCGTAAGGAGAGTAATGCTAATGACGAGGACCCGAGGTAACCGATCATTGTGCCACGTTCCCCGGCGGAGTTAGCCGAATAGAAGTTGGAGAGAGAGAGTGTCGTGCGCATAATGATAATTTATATACGAATCTACATCTAGATATTATTATGAATAAAGAGTTGTTAAGAAAAATCCGATAGTTCGATCATTCTCGCGGAATTTTCTGCTTTCGTTTGAACCCTCGGACGGCAATGGTCGGGTCTACTCTGACCCAGGCTACTGGATCTTCAACCATTCAAATTTAAAATTATTAGGTTGGAGGGAAAGTTTATGAAGATTTGTCGTAAAATACTGATAAATATTCTAAAAAGATCTACTATCCACGGGTTAAACAATTCTAATTTATTATTTGTTGATCAATAGAGAAAGTAATAAATTGATAAATAGGACTGGTTGAATGAAGTATGTTGAACAATTTTCAGAAATTAATTCGAATAGAACTGGATCGAGCGGTGATCGATTAAGTTCTTTAGAACTTACTCCTCACCGCAGGGCGTCACTATAAATACAAATGTTCTGAGTCTACTTTGTCTATTGTGCAAGAATGTTTACATCGGTAATCTTGAATATTATGTCACGCTTCGCTAAAGAATATCAAGAACCGAAAGGAAAAATAACAACAATGGGAAATACGATATTTCGGAATGTGTAGTAGCTTTATTACATCTGATCTGCTAACAATATATCGACACCGGTAAACTGTGTGAAAGTAAATAAAACTGCTATTGATGTAATTACAATCGAATTTCGATCGATACAAATATTACAATTAAATTTAGTTAATCTAATTGTAAGATACTGCCGATTTGAAAAAAGTTAGCTTCGTTTTTAGGTTAGGTTTTCCAAAGAACTCGTAGTGGCTGTCCAATTCAATTGGACCGTTAATTAAGTTCTCGGAAAATCGTCGAGGTTCATTGTTATGCTGTATCCTCTTGGAATAATGTACAAAAGGAGAACTGGCTGATAAGAGGACGCTTGCAAACTCGAGAAATATCTTCCCTCTTTGTTAGAAACAAACTCACAATAAGATTGTTTCGATGCCGTTCCTGCGTAGAACTATTTCTGCATCGCTATATTTTTCCTATCTTCGTCGAATGACTAATAGTCATAGAAATAATTATCAAGTTGAATCGTAAACTTCCGTCGGCCGATACAAATAGTCCTCCGTAAACTATTCCGTTACGATAAGTTTCGATCAACTTATTATTCAATATTATTTTAGACTCGATAAGAGATTAGAGGGGAGCGTGCGTGACTCAACGGACTGGATAATCTTTTAATAGCATTTTCATTGTCTATTGTTTCCTCCATCCTGTTCTTTGTTTTCCTCCAGATAAAAATGTTTCAAATAGCAATATTTATTCTTCTTGTATTTTCAAGCTTCGTCAGAGTATGAAATACATGAAAAATGGTAATTTATGTGCAAATATATGGTAATCAGATATTAATTTCTGCAAGCGTTATTCAACGACGGTATTCAACTGAGCAGTCGCATATTCTGATAAGATACAGAGAAAACAAGATAATAAAATGCAGATCGCAAGATCTAAATAAATTAACCGGAGATTATGCAGAAACTGAAATGTGAACAACGAAGATCCCTCAAATAGTCAATTGAAAACCCTAAGAATACAGAAACTCAACAATGGTTCTATGCGACATGTTCGTCTACCTAATTAAATATAATTGTACAAATATTTTTCACGGATGACAAACGAAATGCATCGATTTCGTTGCGAGTGCATTTCCATGTCTTTCCTATGCAGGACGTGTTGTCGATGGCTTCTATATATAAATACAGAAACAATCGTCCTCAATCGATACATCGCAATATTTGAATCGACGTAATGTCAAATATTCGAACGATCAATAAACGTGCTGAAACTTCGTGTGCTGTTGCACGTCGCTATTTATAACGTGTGCAATTGTTAACCGTTCCGGTCTGTGAGAACTAGTTCAACGTTCAAAATTGTCATAACAATGATAATATATAAATATTGAAGAACAAGATCGTAAAGCATCGTGTCTAGAAATATCGATGTTGAGAACCACTGTTGCACAATATATAGTTCCGTAGCAACTTGAAATTGCCGAGAGTCACCTACCGCGACCGACTCACCTGTAATTACGGTCATTACTCACTTTCAATATGGTAATAAACATTCCGGCTTTGCTTGAATACAACTAATCAAAAAGATCAGAGCCGCCACAAACGTCCGTAACTATTTCTGCAATCGTTACCAACTATAGCGTGCAGGGAATGTATGTACCTCTTAATCGATCTGGAGATGCACTAGTCGTTGCGATTTTTATACAAGTAGGAAAAGATAGTAGCGGATCTTTATGCACGTTCACGTTGTTTCATTAAGATGCGTACCTTGACAACGTAGGAGAAAGAAGGATACCACATTTTTTGTTATTCTTTCTAATTACAGTTTTGTTTGAATGAAAGATTTTACAAACCGAACTTATCAAACAAATAATGTAGTATATAATTCTGGCTTATTGTATGATGTTGCTAATAATCTAGCAGTCGATGCGGCATAAAACTATGAACAAAAAAAAGAAATTACCGAGAGGTTTGTGTGTGTGTGATTGTAAATTACCCTGCAATTGTGATTGTGAAGTTTGTAGCGGACAATCGAATTTTATCAATCGATTAATCACGTTTCTCATAAATTCGATCCTACAAAATGTGTGCCGTATCGTATTTTCTCACAAGAAATATATATGTGAATAAAAAGAACAGATGTTGCATATAAAATTAGTCGTTACATACATTATTGCAATACTAAATGGACTGCGAATGTTGATGCAATTTTCAATTTTTACAGACAAATTTGAAGAAAGTGGCATAAAATAAAATTCTATTTTTAATGGGAATAGCCTTTGTAGAGATCCGAAACAAATAAAAACCTAACTAAGCTCTATTTTAGAATTTTATATTCTAGTCTAGCTTAATAATAAGATTTAATTTAAAGAAACATTTCAAATGCAGCAGTACACATTCCCGATACAAATCCTTCCAAAACGAACTATTCAAATTTCGTACACGTTCGAACACGAACGCTGTTGGTCCTTATATGCACCACACCCTCCCCCATACTTCAAATTCAAACCGACATTTCCCAAATAGAGCAATCTTCCAGAGATTGTTATCACCGAATAGAGAACCGTGTAAAATGGTTTTGAGACTTTGGAAAAATACGTTGTTCGTCGGTGAAACGAATAATCGTGTAGATACAGTGAAGCACCTGGAGCCAGAGGTCGCCAACGTTTCGTTCGGCCGTTGAATTATTTAAGGAAGCGGATGGTAGGGTTCGGCGACTGGTTGAGAACCGTTTGGGACGTCTTCTGCTGCACGTCAATGTCCGAACTGTCAAGACCGCTTGCCGAGCGAACGGTGACAACCTCGATAAAGTTTGCTCTGTGCGCGAGATATCAATACGGTCTTCCGCGAGCGAATTTTCGGCTCGGGATCAGTCAGCGGCGATTAGTCAGTGCGAGTCACTGACTAGCGCGGTACACACACAGCACACACATACCTTTGGATCACGTCGAGCGGACTGACGTCGTACAGCCCGAGAGCATAAATGACTACATGTCAAAGCCAGTGAGCGGCGTACTTTAAGTGAAAACCCTTTGATCTTTTTACATCGAGTCAAAGGAGCTGGACACATCCCGCGAACACTCGCGAAAATGCTGGCGCTCATCAATCGGATCCTGGACTGGTTCAAGTCCCTCTTCTGGAAAGAAGAGATGGAACTCACTCTCGTCGGCTTGCAGTACAGTGGGAAAACTACCTTCGTAAATGTCATCGCGGTACGAAATGTCTACTGTTCGATCTCGCGATTCGATCGATCCGATTTCTTCATCGCAACTTCGCCGATCGACGATCCCTATATTTTTCAACGTTAACGTTCTTCCCGATGACGGACACACGCAGCGGTTTGGTTAGGTTTCATACTCCATTCGACGTACCCGCCCTTGAATCAGCCCTTCGTAAATACGATTTCATCCCCGATCGTATCCACCGACGATCCGACTCTTTTTCAATTCAATCTTTTATTTTATTCATTTGTTTCATTAGTCATTAGCTACGGGACATATAGTTTAATAAGGTGGGTTGCGAACCACCCTGGGCACCATAGTTTTATCGCATGGAAGACTGCATTGGAAATATTTCCAAACATTTCCTAACATCTAAATTCAATCTATAAACAAAATACGACAGTTTCGCTATTTTCTCTGAAGGGATGTAACAACGAATATTGAATTAAGGGTGCGCAGTGGCTCAGTGGATAGAGCTCGCGATTACGAATACTGTGGTTGTAGGTTCCTAATCCAGCCAGCACCTCTGGAAATATTTCCAATGCAGTCTTCTCGTTGGAAGAAGATTCCATATGATATCTAAAACTGTGGTGTCCAAGGTGGGACCCACCTTTAATAAACTATAGGTCCCATTGCTATGACTAGACCATGACTAGACCATGACTAGACTGCGGATTTTATGCATTTATTACAAAAATGGGTACATGTAATTTAAAACAGTGGACAAGTTAAAATTATTTAAGAACATCAATGTATTAGTTTCAGCTTAATGGGATAATTAAAAGAAGAATACATTTTTTATTTTGCATAAAGATCCGTAATCTACTAATGTGCCACTTAACTATTCGACCGAGTAGCAAGCGCAACCATTTGCACTTTATACAATATTCTAAACAGCACTAAACAAGAAGTTGAATACTGACGAAAGTTAGTTTTTTGCAACGCTGATTTGTATTTTTGTTCGCAGTCGGGACAGTTCAGCGAGGACATGATTCCCACTGTGGGTTTCAACATGCGCAAAATAACGAAAGGCAATGTCACTATAAAAGTATGGGACATTGGAGGTCAGCCAAGGTTTAGATCCATGTGGGAGAGATACTGTAGAGGCGTGAATGCGATAGTATACATGGTGGACGCAGCAGATCCTGAGAAAATAGAAGCGAGTCGCAACGAGTTGCACAATTTGTTGGATAAACCTCAACTGGCTGGTATTCCAGTGTTGGTGCTCGGCAACAAAAGGGATCTAACTCATGCTTTGGATGAGAACGGACTCATAGAAAGAATGTACGTAGATATTCTTGGATAGAACGTATTGCAAGATACAGAGAAGTCAGAATAATCGATATGTATACTTTTTGTTTTAGGAATCTAGCCGCTATTCAAGATCGTGAAATCTGTTGCTATAGTATCTCGTGCAAAGAGAAAGACAATATCGATATTACATTGCAGTGGCTTATAGCACATTCTAGAAGTGGTGTTCGCTAATACGTGTAAAATCTTTTGCTCTTATACATTCTTATCGGAAAAACAAAACCCAAGATATTGATAGCAGAATTGGGATCAAACGTGCGAGGAAGTGTTCGGCAATTTTCATTCTGAATTGAGCGATTATTATCGTAGGAAAACAAAAATTTCTTTTTCGAAAAATCTAAGCTTTAGCTGTCCTTCGTTCAGGCGATTATAGAAAACAAAAAAAAGATCGTAGAAAATGTTGTGGAAAAAAAGAATACCAAGGAAGTTATGCTTAAGCCAAATATGTTCGAGCGAACGGTAACCGAGACACATACAATACATCCTTGCGAGCACTTTTAGGGGATAAGTGAACAACTTTTTTATATTGCGTTTTTAGGTGATCAGTTCGAGTAAACACTGCTGTTGTTCTAATACATAAAAACCATCGGATGAAAAATTAGCATTTAAACGGTTAACGTAGAGACAATGGTAGTTAGTACGAATACAGGCGCAAAATAATATCAATTTATCATATAGTACACATTCTCGGAAATATTTAATTACCATTTAGTACATCACGGCATAGAGATTACGTACATTCGATCGCTATATGTACACGAATATGACGCTAAGTAAACTTGTATAATTAATGGAGAATGATTAACTATATTATACCGATTTATTATGATCCTCGGGAAAATATGACAGTTGTGTTATGTATATACACGTACATATATATATATATATATATATATATATAAATATGAGAAGAATAAAATGATGTAATCCATTTTTATAAATGGAGGAACGTCTTGAAGGAATTTCTACAATCATTGAAGAGAAGGAAAAATAAAATATTGTATGTTTTTAAAACGACAATATTTAACGAAAATTTTTAACCACTGAAACCAAAGATCGAACCAGAGTTCAGCGGTGTCTAATGCAATTAACGATTAACAGTTGTACAACAGATTGTAATTAACTATTTGAATTATTCATTTAACTTATGCATCATTGCAAGTAGCTAGAACACGTGTTTAATCGTCAATTGGGTTAACGATTCAACGAGAAGTTAGCGATTATTAATTTTTAATTCGACAATCGGTAGTTAATATTTCAAATTGAACGGTATGAAAAATTTGAATCGACCGCTCGACTCTGGCTCGACGAGTTCTGATTGGTCGATGTATAATATATAACGTCATTGTGCAATCGATTATATATTAAGTCGAGATTCGATATGCGATGTTTTGTGTTTGTATGTTGCGTATTGTGTCACTGGGGGACACTGGGGAACGAACGACGAACTGTATGCGAAGAACGATCCGGATTCGAAATATTTCAAATGCCCGCGTCGACCGAAGAGGATCCCTATGCACACGCGGCTAAGGGTCTTTTGAAATTGAAAAATGATCAAGGCGTCAGCAAAAAGTATGTAAACAACGGACTTCACTCTTACTTTTAGGTTATGTAGATGTTTTGACAGATGACGAACTGATGTATAACGAACGATCAATAGTTTAATTCGTTTTTAAACTGATTGGTTACGATCGAAATAAAATTGTTCGATTTGCATCAAGCATCGAAACTTGTTTTTGCTCTGCAACCCTTTACAAAATTCGAAATAGAAATGTTTTTGTTGTACAGGGTGATTCTGGAAACTGGGACAAGTTGCTGCTCTTTTTTAATAAAAGGGATCGATTGGTTTAACAAAAAAATGAGTGAATAATCTGTGCATCCACATAAAAAATAAGATCATAGGAAGTTAGGACGTATTATGATATATGATTTTAAAAAAGAGCAGTAACTCGTCCCGGTTCCCAGTATCACCCTGTACAGATAAGCAGTTAGTAAAAGCATTTTTCTGAATTAGGAAGAAAAACAAAGAAGGTAAGAAGAAAAAGTTGGTAGAAGTGTCGAAAATTGAAGAAGAAGAGAAACCCAAAGAGACAGAGATCAAGAGAACGAAAGCAGAAATAGCTTTTCAAAAAATGCAAGAGAAAATGGTAAGTAATCGTGTCACGCTAGATTTACAGGCCACTAAAACGTGACTATTTTACATATTCCTCCATCCGTAAATGTGTCCTGTAAACCTAGTGTCCGTATTAATTTTCTGTCTCCAAAGAATTCGCATTGTCACTGTATTATTATTTACAGCAAACCGAAAGGATAAAACAGAAAGCCTCTATGACACACAAACAACGAGTAGAAGAATTCAACAGACACTTGGACAGCTTAACGGAACACTTTGACATACCGAAAGTCAGCTGGACAAAGTGAACGATTTCGGTACATGTTCTCGTTTGTTAGCACTTTATTTATACATACACAATGTACACATAAATAATCACAATACTATTTAAAGTTCTTTGTGTCGGCTCTTATATAAAATTGTACTTTAACTGCAAATGTTTATAAAAAAATATAAATATTAGATCTCTACTTCTAAGATGGATGGACTACAAAAGTCTTATGGTTATTACATGTTTGATTCGTTTGATCAAATGTAACGCTAAACATAAAAATACAGTAAGGCAGATCTCGCGATGTTTTCTTGCTTTTCTCAACATCATCAGAACATCGCGGTGTGTAGCTAATTAGTCGGTAACACGTAATGTACATTATACGAGTACGTTGTAAAATATAAAATGCAATATACAAATTTAACAAAGTGTATATACACAAAATGGACGGATCTTATATATTAAAAGTGGACGGAGTGATCGGTTAAAATCGAGATCCCATTAGCAGTACTACGCTAATTAAAATACTCATCATAATGGACGGATATGAATATTTTGTACCTCCGCTGCCATACTGGAATATCTTTATGTAATTCTCTGTGACCTTCCAAGGGTTGCTGCCATCGTCAAAGTACATCGGACATTGATCGCGTTCTCTCTCGTACTCCTGCATTCAAAATTACGATTAGTACATGCAACGATTAATAATAATAACAGAGGCATGCGGTAATTTACCTGCATCTCTAATGCAACTGCAGCACCCTCGGTATAATTATTGCTCGTGACATCCTGCTTCAGGTCGCAGAAGGGACCGATAGCTTGAGACATGAGAACTTTGTTCAAATCGGCTCTTTGATACACCCAACAACGGTACTTGCTGAAAGGATCCAACTCGTCATAAGTTATCAAGTAGGATTTCAAGTTCTCCTTCCAAAATCCAATGCATTTCATTTTGTAATCGGGCAGACCTGTACGTAAAAAACTGTATTAGCACAACTGATGCATTACGAGTGACAAGAACTTACTGTAAATGTCTACAGGTCTTCCCAAATGATCGACGGATAGGCAGTAGGTCTCGTCAATGGCGATTTCTTTCTGGTCAGTATCGCACACGGAGAAATCCGAAATGTTTTGCTTGCAATAAATATTCGGACGAGGCGATAACGTCACCCCGCCCAAAATTCTAGTCTCGAACAGAATATCCCCTTTCTGGTTGAACATGTATTTGCCAGCCACGGGACACCGCACCGGTACGGGATCCTTCGCTATAATTCGATTCATTAAATGATGTACAGCAACGTTTTCGTTCTATCATTTGTCATACTAACACAGGAATAAATCATATTTCCATTCTTCTTTGTTGGGAAACTGTACCCAGGAGCAGACCGTGTGGAAGTCGTCCTTGATCACTGCAATACCTCGTCGATACCTGATGATGTTGTGGTGTCGACGTACGAAGTCGAAGCAGACGTAATCTTTTTGACTGAAAACCCGATTCGTTTGATTATAATTATTATAGAAATTACTTGTAAACTAATTGGTATACATATGAAGAAATGGTTGAAACGAAAGTGTATGGTTTCAGGAGTAGCGTGCAATGCAAATGATACATATCGAAGTGTTTCGTACCATCCATCAACAGTTAATCTTGCCATCATCACTCTGGTGTCCCTGGACTCTCGACACACGTAAATCGTACGTCTGTAACGGCCCTCGTCAGGATACCAGGTTTCGATGATGTGTGTTTCATTGATGAATATATCTGCGTCAATGTTAGCCGTGTTTATCCATTGTCCACTCATGTCTTCCGGTAATCTACATCCTGGCTCCACTACTTCCGCTTTAACGGGTGTTACCCTTAAACGCTCGGGACTTTTCTCAACAGTTTTCAACTTATTACACTCCGCTGTAATAGAAACTCCGATGTAGAGATCATCGTCTCGGTTCTTTAAGAAGCACCTATACTTCTCGTCTTTTCTCGACTCTTTTGTATTCGCAACTGCGAAGAAATGGTTCTTGTCCACAAACCAATCTCCCAGGCAACTGTACTCGACCACTGAAACATTTATGGTTTAGAACCGGCAGGCAATTTTATAAAATTTAGGCTGCGGATCTTTATGCAAAATAAAAATGTTCTACATTAATCGTGGGAAGCAGGAATAAAATAAACATTGTACTGTTTTATATTTTGCCCAACCAATTTCTTCGTAAACGCATAAAAATCCGCTGTCTACTAATAATATTACCTCCGTCAAAAGTATCCTTCATTCCAGGACACTTCTTGTAAGTTATATTAAACTTTTGATTGGTTATTAAGAACTGTGTTCCTGCAGTTTGACACGATCGGATTTGAGCGTCCGGATTGTTACACTCTCCTCTGAACCTATATCGGTTCTGTAATCGTAACAGGAAAATTAATTTAGAATCCTTTTCTGCTGTTTAATAGCAGAAGTGTACGAGAACAATGAAATATCTTGCCTGATACGCAAATTGCCAAACACCTTCCAGAGACGATCTACAGTTCACAGGCACGTAATTTTCAGAGAACAATGTTATTAATTGTTGACTGGGATTTATACCTCTGCACACATTCTCTACAGTGGGCTCATCTCCGTCAGGCAAATTTACACAGCTCGCTAAAACAGAAGAAATAGAATTATATGATGCGACATGTAACTATATAATCGATAAATAATCGCAAATAATTCTTATTTCGTGGAAAGATTAGCAGCGTAGTACTAAGCTTAATACCTTCAAGTTTTTCCAATACATTTACTGTTCTAACGATCAACTTAACACAGTGGTAGCACTGTTCGTGTCGAAATACGAACGTATAATTGACATGGTACTCTTCAAGCATATTTACACAATAACCATGGTCAGTCATCGTATCCGCATTGATCTCCGTCAAAGTATTTCTGCCATTTTCCCATGAAAACCATGATCCCCTTATGACAGAGGGAATTTGACAATCTTGAAGAGAATCTGTGACCGGAAAACAAACATAATTGGTAGATCATTTTCAATCAATCGTTATCGCTCCGGTCAAAAATATTTACCCTTAATGAAATTTTTTGATTGCGACAGAATACAATTTCGTTGCCAACGAAATTCATTTGAAATTTGAGAAATCGTGTAGACGTAGTAAACAATCGTGTTTGATTTTGAAATTTATCGGAAACTTACCTTGCCACAGAAAAAGGAGAGCGAGTAAAACCGAGTGCCACACTTTTGTCATGTTGTCATTAAGTCGAACGAGATAATTTGGACGTTGGAAAAATTCTATTTTAATTAGAAACGATCATCCAACGTGTGTTAAAAACTATTACCCCAACGCCCATCCCACTTGCCAGTACTTCTCATTTGTGAATCATGCTCGTGCTGCCATCTGAATATCAATGTGTTGCGTGCACTGATGCCACTGTATATATACAAGTATTCTAGTACATATATATATATCAGTGCCACTATTGTGTAAGACGCCAGCATATGTCTTGTATTTACGATGCGTTGTTAAGCAAAAAGTGGGGAATCCTGCACTGGGGCAACGGGGATGTCGATCTGTAAATAATGTGCGCAATAAAAGTGCAGCATGAGCAGCGTTAAGAAAAATATCAATCATCTAGCAGTGTTCAAGCAACGCACAAAAAATGACGATAACGCCGAGTTGTCCGAGGTTAACATTATCGCCGCAAGAAAATCTGGTGTTCTAAATCTCTCATCGAAAGGGCTGTCCACGGGTATTTGCTACATTTGAAAACGAAATGAATGTTGTTTAGATGTTAATTTAGATATGTACACTCTCCGATAATCGGCCAGATGCTTGATACTTCGATGTTGCACTCGTAAATGAGCTAATTGTTGCATGTTCATATTATTAGGTCATCCCATTATGTATTTTCCATGTCGTTTTAATATGTGTCTTACGAAGAGAGATTTTAATCGATATATATATATATATAATTATATTGTAAAATGACAGTGTCAAACAACCATACTGTTATGTACGATGAATAATTGTTCCATTATTTTGTAGCTGTTCAATTGAAATAAAATTATATTTTACACAGCATCTCATTTATAATTATTACTGGTTTATGGGTAAACAAATTATAGCGCATCGTGTGCCACACGCTTTATGCTTTCTACCATTGGTTTACTTCCATCCAATTGTTACAAACATATATTTTATCATACGTTTTATCTTGATTTTTCATTTCGATTTCTATGTCGGACAAGATCGTAATTATATTTTTTTTGTTTTTATATCCAACGCATAAACAGCTTTGCATGTTAGACTACGAAAAATGTTCTAGAATAAACAATGTTTACGATCATAGCATACAAGATCGTCGCAAGCGTATCATAAGGTAAGCCACTATTAGTTGCAAAATAACTTATACGTCTGTTGCGAAACTTCTGTTTCGAAGATAATGATTGTTCACTGGTATACTGTATTAATATTAATAATATTTGTTACAGTGCCTAGTAGAGTATGGCATATAAACGCACTAACGAAAGAGGAAGTGAAACAATTACATCTTGAGTTCGATTACTTACACGAAAACGAACGATGGTGGGAACAAACACCTCTCCTGAAATTGGACTTAAGCCGCAACAGCTTAACTACAATTTCTTCGAACATAGAATGTTTATCGGAATTGATAACATTACTTGTAAATATCTTAATCGTTGTCGTGTTTACATCGATGAGTTTGTACCGATTAAAATTTCATGATTTTAGTTACACAACAATATGATCGAAGACTTACCACTAGAAATTGGAACTTTAAGTAAATTAATAGTACTGAATCTATCGAACAATAAAATAAAGAAATTACCTCCTGAATTCTATAAATTGCAGAATCTAGTAGATTTGTTTCTAAAGAATAATTGCCTGACAGAACTGGATCCTGCATTTGGGGATTTAGTGATGTTATCTTACTTGGTAAATTGAAAATATGACTTTTGCATGCTAAATAATTGACTGTAACGATACATCTGAAATATTCTGTACACGTAGGATTTGTCGTACAACAGTTTATCAAAATTACCAGTGGGAATGGGATATTTAGTGAGATTGATCGTCTTGGACATAAGTCATAACAAACTGAAAGAATTACCACGTGACTTGACAAGTATGAGAGGTGAGTTTCCCTTTCTTAAAACTTTTTAGCATTTTCTGCATTATGAGAAAAATGAATAGGTGCAATTTAAGACAGTAAAAATATTAGAAGAATTTAAAAATCCTATTACATTACTTCCAACCTATTAATCATATTATGATAGAAAATAAATTTCTATTTCACTCCAGTTTAATAACTACATATTCTTTTGGAAACAGATTTACGAAAGTTAGACGCCAGCCACAACGAGTTGGGAGAATTGCCTCCTTTGAGCGAATTGAGGATGCTGGAGAAATTGATGCTGCAGATGAACAAGTTAACAACGATCCCTGATCTATCCAGTTGTACGTTGCTTGAAACGCTGCACTTGGCAGATAATAATATAACAGTAGGTATCCATAATGATTAGAAATCGTTTGCAGTGTTCATTTTTCTAATTTTCAGGAAATCGACATGTCATGTTTGGAGGGCGTAGGTAGATTAAAAACGTTGACTTTAGGAAATAATAAAATCGATCAGATACCCGAAGAAATTATAAAGTTGGTGAGCTTGGAAATTTTAGACTTGTCCCACAACAATCTAACTACGTATGTTTCTTCGTATATGAAAATGTATTATTATCATTATATATACTAGAATCTTTTTTAATGATAGCATTGTTTTGTAGGATATCAAGTTATGTTGGTATATTGCCAAATTTAAAGCAGTTTTCGATCTACGGGAATAATGTGCGAAATGTTAGAGCGGATATAATACGATGCGGTACGTCTCGCATTTTACAGCACATACGACAAAGTATCGATAGTACAAATTTAAGTACAAAAGAATATGCGGTAACAGACGTCAGCGCGAGTATTTATCCAGATAAGTATGTGTAGATGAAGATATCTGTTGTAAACGATCTAAAATTTCAAGAAACTTGTAATTTAATCGGTCATAACATCGTAGATACACAATGCAAAGTACAAAATTGCTTAGCTTGGCTGGGCAAAAGCTCGTCGAGTTGCCAGAAGAAGTTTTAGAGAACGCATCTAAAGCTGATGTGAGCACAGTGGATTTAAGCAGAAATATGTTATCGGTTTTACCTGATCAATTATCCATAATCGAGAGAGTTAGCGATTTGAAACTGGCGACTAATCAGTTAACAAGTATACCAGAATGGATCGGCGAAAAGTATAAGCACTTGCAAAACTTGAATCTAAGTAACAATCTCTTGGACTCCCTTCCTTCCAGCCTTGGTTTATTGAAATATCTACGAGAAATTGATATTTCGTTTAACAGGTATCGTACACGTTCAGATGTTTCGATTAATGATAAATAGATTGCGGATCTTTATACATTTATAGTTTATAGTAAAATTGAGTAGATGAAATTCAAAATTGTTGAAATATTTTTAAAATTGAAGATGTCAATATATGATTTCTTCTCTATTAAAATCATTATGGGAAGAAATAACATTCAACTTAGTTTCCATTTCCTGCAATCAATGCAGACAATTTTTATTTTGCACAGGTACAAAGAAATTCCACAAGCCATCTACGAGATCGAATCATTAGAAATATTGATAGCGGACAATAATGAAATAACTAATATCGATGTACCATCGTTAGGGAAGTTACGAAAACTTGCAGTATTAGAGTTAGCTAATAATAATATCGGATATGTGCCACCAGAACTTGGTAATTTAAAGAATATAAAGTAAGTAAAAATGAATCGACTCTATAAAAGTAGTGGAAAGAGTAGTAAACAAATTCCTTCTTCTATAGAACTCTGTTATTGGCTGGGAATTGTTTCAAACAACCACGACAAGCAATATTGGCCAAGTCTACGGAAGAGATACTTGCGTATCTCAGGGACCGAATACCTCGCTGAAACACACTCGGCAAATTTTCAAAATGATATATAACTGTTGGAGATTTGTTAGAGAATTCTATAAAAGATTGTAGAATATTTAAAAGACACACGACGAAGAATCCTCCACTTTATACCGTACTATATATATTTCAAATATTACCGCGCTTTCCAACGTTTCCAAGTTTTCGCATACACCGGACTCCAGAGAAAAGAATTGAAATATCAATCTGAAGAAGTGGCAACGGTGTCTGCGTGTAGGTTGTCGAGGTCACGCAATTACGATAGAAATTCCTCTGTAAGATCGCTCTTTTCAAAATGATTATTGCTTGTAATTTTTTTAATGAAGTATGTCCTCGGAAACAAATAAATTGAAAACGTGAAACGTAACCTTTTTAACGGATTATTGTTAGGATATTATTATTTTAGAAGTAGAACTCGAGTACCTGATGAAACAGATGACGCGCATTGCAATATGTTTACATCTCTTCGAAAGATACAAACATTTGATTTGTTCGCAACTTTTGAAATTCAATACGTTACTCGCATACAATTCGAACGGAGTTATCACATGATATCAAGTATCAAAAACGCAACATCAGCGTCGTAATTTCAGCTGCAGAGTGCGTTCATATTTTTCGTAATTCTGGATGACTAATTTCCCTCGACGCTTTTTATTCGAATATTTGATAAATTTAAAATCATTTGAGAAACGTTCGAGAATGCAAGGGCAAAACGATCTAAGTATATAAATATGTAGAACAAGCGGCGTACAAAATCGACAGATTATATAGAACGTGTATTATGAACACGCGCAGCTAGCGATAAATGCGCATCATGGGTTATTACTACATTTATCAAAATCACATGACAACTGCAGCGGATGATCGCATATAAATCGAGTAACACAAAATACCAGAAGTGGATGTGTGGAACACGCGCAAGTAGATAGAGATATGAGTTCCCGATATGAATGACATCCTACCCTGTCAGTGTCTCCCAATTCGTCCGACTATCTAACCAGAACATTTATTATGCCAGAACTTACCAATAATACGCCGATCAAATGATTCATCGATCGCTAATATTGATCCAACGGGCGATTAAATACCTACTTTATGTAGATAAATCTTTTTATTGAGTATTACAGATAATCGAACCGAATTCATGTAAACGCTAATAATCTGATAATGAGTAAATATTATGGTATAATAATCGATAACAGTATACACTCAGTATACAACAGTATACTGTTATATAGTAGACAGGAAATAAAAATTCGCTATGTCAATGTTCGGAAACAGACGTTAAATTTACCGTTAGACTTCGTCGATTTATTTTCGTAGTAAATGCACGAAACGCACAGTCGTCTAATCGTGAATGTATATAGATAAATGTTACTGGGGGAATGATAAGCAGGATTGTATTGCAATTAATACATTTATTATCGTAACAAGTCGTTCGTGTTCTGTCTTGTAGAGAGTTTCTTTGTTGGGATCTAAAGCGACAGGAAGTTGGGAGACGCTGTAGTGTACAGTAGCATGCGTCGATGAATCACGTAGTAGAGGGGGAGGGAATGGAATATGTATAGAGAAGAGAGACCGTTTTCGTTAGTTCAAAGTTACACGAGTTAGATCGTGGACCTTGTTTCAATTTCCGAGGGATCTCGATCAACAAATCTGCCTGAATCTGCCTGCCTGGTAACTGGTAAGACATCCGAGATATTCGATTATTTCTGGCGCCTACATCGGTGCATTTCAAATGATTCTTTCTGTGTTTGACGTAACGCTAGAATACTGGTCATTAGACTGCGGATCTACATGCAATTATGACTTTTGAAAATGTTCAAAAACTTCTAGGATATAAAATACAATAAAATTTAGTACGATTTTAATTGATCTCGGATCTAAAAAGGCTACTGCTACGAAAAATAAGATTTTATTTGATTCGAGATTCTTAAAGTTCGTCTACAAACATCCGCAGTCTACTAATCGTCATCGTTCGAAATATTGCTTTGTTGCACGACAGCCTTCGAATTTATTCTTTTCCTCATCAAGGAAGTCCAGCTTCCTGAAAACTGTACCGATGTTCCTCTACGAAATATGTTTACATACAACAGATCCGTGACATACTTTCGAGGCCCAAACAGTTCGATATTTATAAAGGCTATATTGTACGTTTCTTTCTTGAGCAGCGTCGAGCAGATCGAAAGATTACATGGCGTCAACGGAGAGCATTATTATTTCGCTTCTTTGTTTGGGATAATCTACTGCGTTATATCGACGCGAAGTATTGGCTTCAATGTCACCTGTAGAAATTTAATACCGTTTGCTTAGATCATTTTTCCGCGTAGATACATCGAATACCTTTAGGCGAATTAAACGGTCGTTTATTGTTTCTTCGGTGAGAAAATAACTGGGAATATTTCTTACCGTTTTGACTTATGTAATTTTAAGAATACTGTCTTTGAACATTTTCCGCTAGTACACGTACGTAATCACGTTCGGAAATATTACTGGTGTTGTTCACCGTAAAAACGTCTACTTAAGTCATACGAAGTAATTTCGTATGGATGAAATGTATCGTTTATTTACATAGATGACAACCATGTTGTTTTCCTGATTCGTTTAAGGTTGTACAGAGAAATACTGTTTTCATAATTTTTCGTGTGGATCGTCCAGAGATATGAAGGTCCGTTTTATTTACAATGTTGTAGAAAAATATAATCGCTGTATATTTAAATAAAAGATCAAGTTACTCAATGTTTGAGAAAATCAATGTTTTGTATCTTCTGTTTCAGCTGCAAAATTATAGGAGCATGAAGGTCTTACTACTTTTACTTGTGGTGGTAATAGCCATGGCGCAAGCCGTGTCTTTCTATGAAGTTGTCAAAGAAGAATGGCATGCGTTTAAGGTACATAAATCATTTACATTGAGATAGCGGCGCCATTTTGTCATGCTTATCTCGAACACTAAAAGTTTCATGCTCGTACATAAACCTGAAGCAAATAAATACTCTTACTTCCCCTGGATTAGTAGAATTAAAAATTTCGATTGTTAAGGGGATAGTCTCGTTTCCAGAATTGCAAGGGTGCGAGATGCGTCTTCTCATTTCTTGATAATGCATGCGATGGGGTTTTTCAGTAGTCAAAAACGCTAGATAAAAGATTAATCTAGGCTGCAATCATCTTCAAAAGTTCTATTTTTACGTTTATGAGGCATAATTTGCATTATTTGGCAGCATGTATCTGTTGCAGCTTTATGCTTCCGAATAATGCAAATTACGCTGCTGGATTAATTGTAACTTGTAAGATTAATTGTAACCACCCCCTTGATTGTAATCGATAATCACATATTTCAGTTGTAACGATCGGACTACGAATCTACAAATATCTTTGAACCTTTAAAAATCGTATATCAACATCCTTGAATTTTTCTCCGCAAAAGCATTAAATTTAGTCTAGTAATAATTCATTGCATTAAACTCCCAACTTTGCTTTATATGTATATGCATTAATTATTTGTATCATAGTCGGAGCATTCTAAAGCGTACGACTCTGACATAGAGGAGAAGTTCAGAATGAAAATATTCATGGATAACAAGCACAAAATTGCCAAACATAATGGTAAATATGGAATGAATCATGTGCCCTATAAACTTAAGATGAACAAGTACGGAGACATGGTAAATAATCTTTTTATCTTTTTGTAGAAGTTATGTATATATGCCCGTTATACTTTCTATAAACTTTCACATTGTACTTTTAGCTTCACCACGAATTTGTGAATATAATGAATGGGTTTAACAAGTCTAACAACGTAAATCGATCAAAGTTTACTGGAGCAATGTTTGTTGAACCAGCAAATGTAAAAATCCCAGAGACTGTAGACTGGAGGGGCACCGGAGCCGTTACCCCAATTAAAGATCAAGGTCACTGTGGTTCTTGTTGGGCATTCTCAGCGGTTAGTTGTATTACTGGACTATTATTTGTATGCTGATTATTGAACTAATTTTTGTTTCAATAATACATGTTTCATTGTAGACTGGAGGTCTGGAAGGACAACATTTCCGTGTTAAAGGATCTCTGATTTCTTTGAGCGAGCAAAATTTAATCGACTGCTCTGGAAAGTATGGTAACAACGGATGCAGCGGTGGAATGATCGATGAAGCGTATCAATACGTTAAAGACAATCATGGTATCGATTTGGAGGCTACTTACCCATACGAAGCTGAAGACGACAAGTGCAGGTAACGATAAGGCACATTGATATATGCAAGTTATAGCAGAAGAAAAACCGATAGCTTATTTCTTATCTCAAAAAATTTTGAGATAACACTGTACTTGAACGATTATTATTACTAGTCTCCGAATGTTTATGCAAAATAAAAAGTTTGGGCATCAATTGCAAGATGCAGGAGCTAAATATAAACCTATATTGCTCATTAATAATTTTAATGTAGTGAAAATATATTCATACTATTTAAGTCTTTCAATATTTTCACTGTTTTAAATTTCACTCGCTAATTATTATATTGTACCTTCTAGATACAATCCGAAAAACAAAGGAGCCTCTGACATTGGCTTCGTAAACATTCCCGAAAATGACGAAGAAAAACTGAAAGCAGCTGTTGCTACTATAGGACCGATTTCCGTTGCTATCGATGCTTCACACGAAACCTTCCAATTTTATTCCGAGGGTTTGTTTACCGATTATTAACACTATTTTTTATTAGGATATTGTTCCAATGATTTTTCTATTTAATATGAATTCTCTGTTTTAATACAGGAATCTATTACGAACCGGAGTGTTCCTCGCAAAATTTGGATCATGCAGTATTAGTGGTAGGATACGGAACCGATGAGAACGGTGACGATTACTGGTTGGTGAAGAACAGTTGGGGAACAACGTGGGGTGATCAAGGTTACATTAAAATGGCTAGAAACAAAGAGAACAATTGTGGAATCGCGGCTAATGCTCTCTACCCCCTTGTTGGTTCTCAAGGATAATTAATTTAAAACTGTAAATAATTTTAGGGATAAAAGGTCCTTGCGCAATTACTGAATAAGTAGAATTATACGGAATAATTCTCCATTTACTAGGTGTAACTTATATTGTACATTGAAAAAAAGAAAAAGAAATATATATATACGTATAGGTACATTTTATAAATATACGAATCGTTTGTATTAACAATCCCTTACCTTTCTTAACATGGAGCAACTTCTTATTTGAAACATTTTGTCGGGCAATATTTCTTGCTTTGCTACATGAAATCGAAAATTCTAATGGGTTGAATTCAAATAAAAATAATTATAGATTTTGTTCTAAAATAATACATACAGAATAAATTTCCTTTTATGATAATTGCGATAGAATATTTTTCGAAATTTTTAATTTACAAATTCTGTTTTTCCGAAACGTAAACACAGCTACACAGTGATGTGCGACTTGCTGTGTTATAATGCCAAACGTTCTAAAATGTTCCTGTAATCGGTTCTCCAGATAATCGAAATTCGAATAATTATCGTTTTCGTTACATACAGTCGATATTTTACTATAATTAACATAATTCGCTGGTAAAAGATTTTAATCGTGCGCATCGATATCGAGCAAATTTTACTTCATTAACGAACAATTACATTACGCATTGTAAATATAACCTAGAAATTTGTTACATCTGTCGACACCAACGTCATGCATTTGACAATTTAAACGAACGAGTATGTTAACATATATTTTATGAAAGAATACATATTTCAAATGTAATGCACGTATCAATAAATTCTTTGAAAAACTGCACGAAAAAATATGCATGCATTCGAGCACAATATGTTGAAATTTACATGAATTACAAAAAATTTTATTTCTTTCTTCAAAAAGACTATTTTGTTAATACGTATTTCTAATCTTTTTATTTAGCGCAACATGGAATTTTAAGGAAAAGCTTTCTGTATAAAACAGCAAAAATTTAACCATAATATTTTTATCAATGTATTCTTTATAACAGAAAAATATGTTTTATTGTTTTTCTAGCTTATCCGAAATGATGGGGGAATTAACCGTGTGCTTTCAAATAGATACCGATAATCGTGAGAACTTTCCATCTGGAATCGCCTTTCAATCTTTCAGAAAACAGAGAGACGCATTCTACAATATATTTAGAATATGGGAAGAAAATCATTCGGTGCCTGGGTGGTCGTTTCCGATAGCTCTTGGAAATAAAATACGAAATATGTTGACTTTACACAACGACTCTATAAACTACTATCATTTCGCAAGATTGTTCAAGTCTCAGCTTTTAATTTCATGTGTACAGAAAATGTTACAGGTAGGTAGAAATGTTTCCATCATTTACAATATATATACATTATACATGTATCGTTTCTTTGACTAATCTTATTCTTTCCGTTTTTAGTCTGAAGCAGAGGACGACGAAAGCTTAAGCTTTCTAAAAGCTTTAAAATGTGTGAATCCACAGAAATTAAATCAACTTCAGAAACGTTTGGTAACTCCGCAGCCCTCAAAAAATCAAAATATGGAACCATCTTTTCCAGGGGTACAAGAATTTTTCAAAGATTTCATATTGTTTGCTTTTAATCCGATCTTCTATGTTCACTTAGAAAATTGTTTGATTCACGAAATTATGGAGTTGAACGATGCTCAGTTTAGCGGCAGCGAGATAGAAGATTCAGGTATCGATATGTTTGAAACTATTCGTGTACCGATAGACCGTGTTCTTTAATGCAATTCTGATTCTGATTCCGAATGCAATTTATTTCTAATAGAAACAATGGTCGACGAGCAAACGCAACAAAATTTTACGACCTGTTTATGCAGTTTACGGCTCCTCGCAAAAATGTTAGGACTTCTTGTGTCTATGCCATACAAATCAGAGTCGGATAATTCGAAAGATTTAATAGCTCAAGTGGAAGTGAGGAGTAAGGTAAGAGATATCTCTTATATCGAGTGTGTATAGGGTGAATCACGAATCGTGACCAGTAGAGATTACTCTGTTATTAGCAGTCCAATCAAAAATGTTTTTATCAGGTGTAGCATGGTTTCAAGAGAGCTTTCACGTGATTATGGCAAATTCGTGGATCACCCTGTACACATGCGATACTGTTCAGGAGTTCGTACGTTTATGATCATGCTAACAATTCGAACTAATATTACATACGCTTCTTGTCTAGGTATTACCAACGATCAATTTGCATCTTTGCCTTCACAATGCAATAGTATTAGGAAAATTATCGTTAACCGTACCCTGGATAGCAAAATACTTGGCCATGTTGGATAGCGTGTCTCTTCGGTTACCGTACTACAAGCACGTGTTGGAGCTGATGTATTACATTTACAAAGCTGTGAACAATTCTGACTTGAAGAATCTCGACAGTGCTATCTCGAAACGAACGGCGATACTACTAAAATCTACTTTAAGTTGGTTGTTCGACTTGCCGAATTTCCCAAAGGAATTCTACTCCTCTTGGCAGAAAACGTACAAAATCGAGGAATTAAAGAATCTGAAGCAACTCGACAAACACTACGTGCAAAAGAATGCATTGTTAGGAGACCTGATAGTTCCTGTAGCGTCTACTAAATGCAATCTGGATAAGATAGATATTATTAACGAGAGAACAATGCGTATATGTTGTCCCTCGGTTGGACAAGTGTCCGTAATAAACACCAAGAAGAATTATAATTCGAATAAGCATATTACTCCTGTTTCTAGTCAACTGTTAAAGTCCGCTAAGGGTGCAGGTGTGAAGCATTTAGAGGTGAGTTTATCGATTACTTGAAACAGTCCATAAAACAATACTATATTTTCAACGTGTTGATAGCTGAAACTAGAAAAAGCATTTTTTCACGGGCAACCAGCGTCTACCTGGAAAACCATTGATTTTATATCGGAAAGAGTCGCCTCGGCTTGCGTTAAACACATATGCAATACTCTGTTGACGACCTCCAGAGAAGCAAACATAAGCGCTTTCGGAGAAATCTTGAAAAAGAAACAAAACGAGAAAGAGTTGACCGATACGGTTGCTTTGAAGGTGATTTGCGAAACTTTCTCGCATTCTTCAAGTAATTCTTAAAGTGATTAATTTACTCGTATCTTTAACAGGCGGCTGTGGGAGATGAGATGAACGCTTTAGCTACAGGCATGTCCAAGGAACTGAAAGAAAAATGCGAGTCGTCTATGTCGACAATCTGCGAGTCGCGTGTCGTCAAATCTATAGACGCTTTATTAGCGGAGGATACTCTAGTGTCCGTGAAAGAGATTTGCGTGAAAATTGCAACGAGGTTGGCCTCCGAACGCATACACCAGTGGATACAATCTTACATAGTGGACTCGTTATTCTTGAAGGACATGGAGGTCGAAATAAACAGATTTTTAAAGAATAACTCGCAGTTGCATTCTGTCCAAGAGATTAAACACAATCCGAACGCTGTCAGTCCAACCACCATTACGGTTGATTTAAGAGTATGTAGAACAAAATGGAGGAACAATATATAATATTTTCTAATATATTTGTTTCTAGTATATTTGTTTCTAATATATTTGTCCAGGAGCTTATGTGGGACATATTGGAGTACAATGGAGATTCTCTGGTCATGACGACGGTATCAGACATATTGGACAACTTGTATCAGACTTTAACCGAAAGAGCTGATCTGGTAGCAGGCCCGGAGAAAGTTTTGTACTTCCTCAGCATCGATTTCGCTTTGTTGCTACGTATGAATCCACTGCCTTGCAATTATCGATCGTTGTATGTACATTTACGTCTACATATACATATTTCAATTTACAGTTGCCTACGCGAGCGATCTGTTCGTCGAGAAGATTCAAGATAAGTTTATCAAGATATGGTCGATGAATCGTTGGAAGGCTTTGGAACTGGACTCCCCTATGTGTAGAATATTTAGTCCTCGGAACGTTATGTTGTTGGCACAGCCGGAAAAAGATGACGTGTGGCCACTTTTCGGGAAGTTTATTAAAAGACTAATAGCGAAGGGCATAGTAGACTTCGATAGTTTTAGCGACCAGTGTGTAGCATTATTTAGGCAGGACTGGCCTTTGGTAAGTACTTTCTTCTCTTTTCTATTTTGTCGATATAAATAAATTGACATTTCTCTTTCCAGCCTATATTGAGACATCTTTCGAAATGTTTGTCAGAGGCGATCGCGGATTTCAAAGCCTCGGATGACACAGCGGAGAAGATTAAATACCTGCTGGGATGGATAGCGGAGACGTGCAATAACATGGAGTTTCCGAACGACTACAGCCCCATAGACTGATCGTCGTCGTTCGATCACGACTATAGGCTTTTTATCGCGCAGTAATCTGTTGACCGGGAGAGATCAGTTGACTAAACATTTTCATTTTCATATGTTCGCTTCGACATGATCGTTTTAACCTGATTTTATCGAAATGTCTGCAATGGTACAAACTAGATTGTATTTACGTGCCTCGTTCAGTTCTTACGTAGACAACCGCCTGGTTGATAGATTCAAGTGCTAATGGCATTGTACAAGTTCTTCTTGTCGAGGCTTTCAACCTGACAGCGTAAGCCTTGTCCTTTCGAAAAGATGCTCTTGGTTGGCAAATCATTGGGATCCGTGAAATTATCCAGAAGAACAGGGCTTACAGCTACGAGTCGTCGACATCGAGGACGATGTCGTATTGTACGAATAATACAATTGTTGGGATAAGTATAAGTGTAAATTCTTGTAAATTAACTAACTTAACGACGGGAAAGCTGACTTTGTGAATCGCCGTTATGTTACATCGTGAAATTGTACATTGACGGAAGGAATTGCAATTGTATTGAGAACCGTCTCGACGTCCCTGGACGTCGACGAAGAAGAATTAATATGGAACGAGAAATGCAGAGATTCCATGAAACGTTTTTACTCGCTTCTAGATCTGAAGTTACGTCAACACGTAAACTCTTCGGTTTTATTCCAACGAATGCATATTTTTTCTAGATAAGAGACCAGATTTTAACTTACTGTATGTACGAAATGTGAAATAAACAAAGATTTGTTTTTTTAAATCGTTTCTACTTTCTGAACACTTCGTTTACTATTACAACAGTAGTTTGAAGGTATTCAATAATCGTTGCTCGTTTTACTTTATGTCAAGCCGTTGAATATGTTGAAGCCGTAAGAAAATAACTTGTTCGTTTATCTTTATTCTCCCAAGTCGTTTCTTTTTATGACGATTTGAATCGCCATTTGAGACTGTCGTTTGAAAAACCGTAAGTAAGTATTCGTGCGTTGTAATCGATTTTATCGAACCGCCACGCTCATATTTAAAAAGTAGTAGATGATGAAATTCAAGATTGTTGAAAAATATTCAGAATTGAAGATGTTCATATATGATTTCTCCTCCATTAAAATCATTATATAAAGAAAGAAATAACATTCAATTTGGTTTTTATCTCTTGCAATCGATGCAGACAATGCAGACAATGTTGCATAAAGATCCGCTGTCTATCACAGTGATCGCAGAATCACGATCACGGTCGTGATTTGACCTTCATTCACACTGTGATCGTGCTTTTTTAATCTAGAGTGAATTAGTCCTTTTTTTTAAATACATCAATTACATAGCTTGCATAAAAATAATATCTGCTTATAACGTAAATTTAAAATTACGTTACGTTTTCTGTATATAACGTAAATTTACTTCATTTAACGGTAAAAATAAAAGATACTCAATTTTCTTTTCCGTACCATATTTCAGTATTTAAAAGAGCAAAAAGAATTAATTCTTACTCTCGATTTCGAAATTAGGACGTATATAGATACGTTCCTGCATTTGGCCGATTTGGCCGCGCATGCGCGAGAAAAACCCGTGCGATACTTCCCGATCCCGTGGAGATATTTGGCAATTTCAGTTGATCGAACATACGTACAAATGTTGCATACGATCCTTATTTATTTGAGGTTAATCATCTGGACGGGTAACAAGCTTTGGTATCTTAAATAAGCCCGAACGGTCAAACGAATAAAATTGATTTCGTACGATCCAAGTCGGATCGAGGGAAGCCGAACTCGAATAAAATGAATCCGACAAAGACTTGACGAGAATGGATATCTACCGCGACAAAGTCAAAGAATTCTTATTCGAGCATGCGCGGAAGAGAGAACGTAGAAGTTACCTGGTAAGATGAAGCCAAATTCGACGCGTGATTGATGTATTTACTTCCGTGCCCTTCAAAGTATGACATTCCACGCCTCGTCCGCGGCTCGACCAATCAGAGAGCGCGCCGTCCTTTTCGGTGTCCAATTGTTTGGGTACATGCGCAGCACGCAGTGCGCGGAGGACTTGAGCGCGAACGAATGTCACTCGCAGTTTGGCGCCGTCGCTCGACCGGTTTGCATGCGTCGCTCCTTTTCTATAACGCTTTCACGAATGATCGTCTGCACGATCACGCGTTGATCTTCTCCCTTCCTGTTTATCTTGACGCGACCTCTTCGCGACACAGTGTACACCTTCTTTGCAATCGTTCCGTATGTGCGACAAAAACCAAGACGTTCTCGAAATGCACGCGTGCACGAAGGGATCGACCGTAACAATGTCATTGTCGATCGAACGACAGCGAGCGTAATCTCGTCGAAACATCGTCACTTCGTAACATTCTGACTGCACTGGTGTTGACTCGATTCCGCGGTAAGATCGACCGGTAACCTCTAAACGATACGATGAACAATCGATTACGACCGGTAACCTCGAGATGATACGATGAACAGTCGATCTCGCGATATCTGTGATTGCCAGGAAGAACGCCGCACACTTTCACTTTCGAGATATTGCCGTTTAAAGTTTTGATCACTGATGTGCTCTCACATAGGACATCGGTTAAATTGCATTATTTGTTTCAGCCTTCCGAATTTATTCTCATGCCTTTTTTTTCTGGTAAATACGTGAATCCTATACTGTAGAGTTCAATTAACCTTAAACCCCTTGCCTTACAATATCGTGTCAGGCTCGTGACGAAGATTCTGAACAGAGTCTAATAAATATGTATGCTATTAATTTCCTTCGAATCGAAATAAAATTCTATGTTGGTTTTGTTAATGTACAGCTATTGGGGAACATGTAGGCGTACAGCAGATATAAAGTTCCTCCTTTTTTAGGAAATTAAGAATCGCAAAAAAAGTTTTAATCACTGGCGATCACAGAATTGGTGCATGAAATGAAATTTTTTGAGATTGTGACATGCGGCGTTTTTCCTGGCGACCACAGATATTAGAATAGAGTCGAGTAACGACCGGTAACTTTCTAGATAAACGATACGAACGAGTGATCGATCGCGACCGGTAGCCCCGAGACGATACGATGAACAGTCGATCGCGCGATAATATCGAGGGAGCAGAGAGAGCAGTCGATCGAACGATAATCGCGAGCGAGGAGTGCTAGCGCGTATTTCGTCTGTGAAAACGAAAGCGATCGTGCATATCGCGTTGCTTTGGTCGCGAGCAGTCGCGAGAGATCGATTGTTGGCGGGCGCGGGAGAGGGGGCGAGCCACGCTGTCGCAAGGATGTTGGCGGCGTGTAGTACAGTACACCCGAGAAACGAGGAACAACGCGACCGACAATCGCTCCCTTCGATTCAGGGCCACCGTTTCGATTCTCGTTCCGGTCTCGTTCGCGAACCCGCGATTTAAGGACACGCGATCTCTTCGCCCCTTATCGCGGCGAGCTCTTCTCGAGCACGTGTCCGACCCGCACGTGGCTCTCTCGAGGGAACCTGATGCCTGACATGCTTCACGACGTCACTCGCCGGTCTCCGAATGCTCTTCGACTTGTCGAGCGTCTCGTTGCCCTGTGAGGTGAGTCGATACTGTAGGGTTAGTCTGTCAAAATCCCACGTGTTACCGCGGAAAAGGAAAAACAAACACAGCTCTCGAGTTAGGTAACGGTAACAAGAATAAACATTTTATTGAAATAAAACAAGACTCGATCGGTACTCGCTGAACACTCGATGCACAGGGTGTTTCGTTCTACTCGTATGAAAACAATTTGTTCGCAACACCTTGCTAAATGTGCTTTGTGTTCGATAAACTGCTACACGCGCGAGCGTGATACGAGTAAATACACATTTATTTCTAGACTACGGATATTCATGCGAAATAATTCAACTTAATAAATCGAAGCGCTATGTGGAAATCAGTTTTGAATCTTCGAATAGTTCCACGGACACGTTATTTACATATTAACCCTGGTGTAGGCAACCAGACAGCCATTGCCCCTTGCACAGGCAACCGGGTAGCCATTATTCCTTATGAAGGCAACCATTAACCCTCTTGTAGGCAACTGGGCACTCAGGTGCATATTTACTATGGCGCGCGGCGGTTCCGTTCTCTAAATATTCTCCTAAGAATTGTCTAAATCGTAAGAAAATGAATTTTTTCTTCTAGTCTTCGCAGTTCTGGATCTGATCTATTCGTTGATATCGCAAATCAACGAAATTGTGCATATATTTCTTGTTTCGAGATATTTCAAGGAAAAGGATATTATTATGACACTAAATGAATCCATACAATGTTGAATGAAATTGAACAAGCACTACCTAATGGTTCATTTTTCACAATATCGTACAAGTTACATTGCACTAATGCAGTTTAAAATAATGTCATGCGAAATAACTGATAAACGCATTGTTTCTAAATTTTCACTTAGACCACATTTATAACACTTTTGATTGAAAATTGATGGACAAGGACATGGTAGGATCTGAATGTCATGGTCGAGAAATTCATGAAGAATTGCTCCCTTCTTCGATGGTGGAACGAAACAATTCATTGCAATTGAGTCTTGAAAGTTGCATCATTGACAACCTTGGACTAGCTAAAAGATTACGGTGGGTGGTCGAAGAATTCCGATCGACAAAGGGAAAGAAAGTCCAAGTTTTCGGTGATGGATCTTGTTCGAGTTGGCCCAATGATTCTTAAGGAGTATTGGAGTTGGCTGGCGGGGTTCGGTTCGCGAAAAGATTTATGTCGCCTCCTTTGGAGCGTATCGGGCGCGCGCGTGCCACCGCGTATACCCATTCCGTTTGTAATTCGATGGGAGAGAAGTATATGTATAACGGCTCATGGTGGTAAATGGCGAGTGGCCAGGGCATTAGCGGAACCATTAACGAGTAGGAAAGAGTGGTGCACACTTGCACACCGACACCCCGGCAGTTTATTTCCGATGGGCCACCGAGCGTTCTCGTGAATCGAGCTGGAAACCGAGGCGATAAGGTCACTATATTTAACGAGTGCCGAATCCATGCGCAAAACCAGATAGAAAAATATGTAGCCGCATACACACAGCCAATGCAATCCATACATGCATACGTACATAGGTGAATAGAACGGTCGGGCTGTTTGTCGATCGTTCGACTTACTCGCGAGCGATGCTTCCAAAAGGAAAACAACCGTCGAGGCTCGATCGACGAGATTCTGTCGCGAGGGAGAGAGAGAGAGAGAGTCTCCCCGTCTCTCGCAAAAATAATCGCAACGGCAAAAAAAAGATGCTCGGGCTCCCGGGATCCTTTTTAGTTTTACACACGACCGCCGCGCGCGAATTCGCGTTTTACGACGTAATAACAACGATAATCTTTTTGCATAACGTAGAACGGACACGAGCGCCGACGTGCACAAGCTGTCGCTGTGTAGTACACCGCAAAGAGGCGATTTCGCGCGATCAAAATACGTCGATAAGCGCGGAATAATGTTTATGCACGCCGAGGTTCTTTCTTTACAGGAGAAAACGGTCTCTTTACACTTTCCATTATCGTTCTAATTAATCTGTTCTAAGTGTCGATACATTGTTTCCATTCAAATTATTCACGAAAGAAGCAACAGTTTCTTTGGCTCGAATTCCTCGCAGAACATTTTTATGTTACACAAAGGATCCGCGGTATAGTAATAACTGTTCGTTACTATTAACCAACTGAAATTCAAGGTTGGTTCGCCATGGCAATATAAAAATATGACAATGAAAAATCCGCCTAAAGTGCTGCAATCCGACCAACAGAGGCGTACGTTGAATAGGTCATGGAGTCGCTGTACAACGTACACCTCTGTTGGTCGGGTTGCAGCACTTTAGGCGGATTTTTCATTGGTAATAACTGGACAGTGGATCTCTATGTAAAATACAAATTTTGCATCGGAATTGCAACAAACCGGAGTGACGCAGAAATTTATTTTCTCTCTTAATATGTTCAATAGGTTGAAAATAATATAAATATATTTTCAAATTCGTCTAATGTTTTAAATTACATCTACTTTCTAGTAATAACAAGGTGAATTTTCCGGTCCATTTTTGTAGAAAATCTTTACCTATCTGGAGGTGCAGAATCATGTTATAGTGGTCGCGACATGTAATTCTGAAACACCCTGTACCTGCCGGTAAAGGCTTAGAAAATAGAGTAACAGTGTTTTCTCGAACGGTTTCTTCGACAGTCTCTTTTACGAGGCCGGTCCGAGCATAAATGGAACGATAAGTTTTTCCCCAGCACAGTATATTGTTTTCGAGGACAATAAAAAGTTGCGCCCATATCGCGTTCGTTACAGCCGAATTACGATTTCCAGCGTCGGGGTCGTTCGCTCGAGATGGCCGGTCCGGGCTGGTTTCAGCGATAAGTTTGACGGTTGTAACTAAGTTTGGAGGAAACACGAGGAAAGATACTTCTCGCGATGAGAGAGGGAGATTCGGACCGCGTATATCGGCGAAGTTTATACTCCCCCGCATTGTTACACGGCGCCAGTCCCGCCTTTCCAAACAATTATTTTTTTCCAACCAGTAATTTGGACTAGCTCCCGAGCGAACGAGTGGCACCATGTATTTTTCACGAACAATGCGTCGCGTCGCGTCGCGTCGGGCGAAAAGTGTTCCTGGGACGTGCGAACGGTCAAAAAAGATCGATACGGGAACCGGATTCCGACCAACGCAACACGGTGCGAACTTTGCCGCATTACCGTCGATAATGCTTCCAATTACAGCGCTGCTCAATCTTCGATCCTAATCCTTCGTATTTAATCCCGGATAACTGATCTACGATATTGTATTTGGTCGTTCGGAAAGTCGTTTCGCTTTTCTCAAGGGAAAATCAAAGCGAATTTTTCATCATTTAGAAGAACATGACCGTGACATTTTCTTCTCTGATCTCTTGCAATTTTTCAGGCAACTTAAAACTGTTTTTTATTAGCAAAAAATGGAGTTCTATGACCTAACGAACGAACTAATAGTTTGGGATTATTGCGTGAAAGAAGATCTTTATTAATTCCGGTAGCTAAACTGTTAATCATCCTCGATTCTTCTGTCTTTTCAATTGGAAATGGTATTTCACAAAAATCACTATAACGAAAAAAAGAATTATTTCCTGACAATTTTGATAATCGCACGATACAGAATTAGAAGTACCGTTAATTATCGTTTTGAGAAAAGGAAAAACACCGGAGAAATAATAAATTGGCGTGCAAGACTGCGTTCCGATGCAGTGAAAAAAAGAGTAAAATTCTTTCTTAAAATTTTGTCGTGCGTGTTCTCGATGGATCACGATCGATAGTTGGTTTGCAACAGTTGACCGGGCGATTATAACGAAATTCGCGGACGCGATCTGCTAAAACGTTCTATGGCCTCTTCGCCGTGACAATTAACCGTTGAATTTGCTTGGCGTAATGATGATTACGCGACAGCTACAAATTCAGTACATTACTGGGGATTTGCGTGGACGAGGAGGATGGGGAGAGGCCGCAAATTGCGGCCGTTGGTGCCTCGGCGCCATTTTGATTCGCCTCTTTACAGGAAATTACCAGGCCTGTTTCAATTTGCTCTTCCCGAACGCCGCGCCGTGTCGCGTCCTACTGCACCCTCGCAAATGAAATTATTTCCCAGGTGTCATGGCGCGAAAAAATATTGGTCTCGTTCCCGTTCCAATCCGTTCCGGTCTGGTTCGATTCGAACCCATTCCCGCGACTTCCAACGTCGCATAGTTGTTTCCCTTGGAAATCGTAAATTAAACCCGCAAGAAAGTAATCGAGTCAAGATGACAGCGGAATCGATACTTTGTTTCACCTGGAAATGTTAAAACATGATACATAATATCGTTCACTGTTATGATTTATCGTCGGGTTTATACGTAAAAATATCAGAGATGGGGTAACTGTACCGATCACTGCGATATTATGCTTCGATCGTACTTTATTTTAATATTATTCCTAATTTATCATGAAATAATAATTTGTGTAAGCATTTTATGCAAGAATGATGTGTGCTGAGTACAACAAAAATATTGTCGGCCCTCAGAACCTTACACAACGTAAGAAAATATTAACCCTTTTCACTCGGAGCTATTTTAACTCGAAAATTAAACATTTCTTCCGACCTAGAACATTTCCATTCCCCATGATTTTTCAAATTTTATGGATACGAAATTGGTATAATACCTCATGCAACACCTAGATGTTTAGTAATTGATTAGATACCGACACATTTAATAATGCAAAAAATGGTCCTATTTTTACCTTTTATAAAGAATGTTCTTTCAAGTAAATACGAAAAATACGAGAATGTTTGACGATTTTGTTTGTATTTTAATCTCATTCGACCTGATGCCAAATCGAAGTTTGTTAGAATTTAATCGGACGCACGGTTGATCCCATCGGGAATCAGTTATACATATTAAGCAGGCTGTAGATTATGTTTAAAGTACACATAAACATGATTAATGTTCAAAGTGCACAAACACGTGACGCTAACCAAAATTGATTTCCACAAAGTTAAACATGAAAGCGATAATTCGCCTGAAGATTCTAGACCGTAACTTTCAAGAATTCCAGACGCATGGAAAATTGATGCGTTTTACGACACGCTCGAAGCATTCGATCAACTGCCCGTAAAGCATATTTTTTTTCAAACATTCGATTTGCTGTTCGCCGCGATCGCGCGTAATTTATACAGCTCCGATAATAACATTTCAATAATAGATGCCAGTGGACGGCGAACCGAAAATTCAAGTGTAAAAATACAGTGTTGTATAATGAAATTTGCACGCGGACGAACATTGTCGAATCAAGCGGTGCGCCAGAATCCGTTGACTCGATTTCGTATCGAGAACGCGGTGCAACATTTAATTTTCTATCTCGCTGCTCGGTTAGATTCCCTTGCGGTGTAGCAACGGGGAAACAGACAATGAGATGCAAAGAAGAAGGAGAAAAAGAAGGATTTTAGTTAATTGTCTGATTTCAGAGGCGAGTGTAGCGAAGAAATGGAGACACTTTACGCGGGAGCGATCCACGGGTTCCCCCATGAAAACGGGGGTCTCGCTAATGGAATTTCCACGGGAATCGCCAGCTCGTTCGATCAGGATGGCGTTTTGAGTCTCATCGTCGTCCTGGGCGGAAGCTTGTCCCTCGTAGCGCTGGTCTTCGCCTTCATTACCTATAGGTAAGTGGAGACAAGTCCATTAGCACCGGCTAATGAGTGCGCGAAGACGGCCCGATGACTCTTCGTCTTAAATTGTTTTAAGGATCGAGGATTAAATACTCGGGGGCTGCCAGGGCAATCGATTATGCTCGCCAGTAATTCGCCCCCCCCCCTCTTCCGTTGCCGAGGCATTCCTCTTTGTATATCGCTGATAACTAGACTGCGCTGACTCTTCATGCAAAATAAACATTGTCTGCATCGATTGCAAGAAATAGAAACCAAATTGAACGTTATTTCTTCTCTTCTCATATTATTTACTAGCCAGCGTTTTTCTTGTGAATAGTAAATATTAGAAAAAAAATGAAAGAGGAGAAAGTAGTACTGTTTTTTATAACACAATATACTGTAGCCTCACCAATAAAGAATACTTGTAAACACATTGATATGAAATATTCACAAAATGTTTCTTCCATTTCTGATTCCATTTAAAAAATTGAAGGTCACCTTCATATCTAACAAAATAGTATAAACACAGTACTACTTTCTCCTCTTTCATTTTCTTCTAATATTTACTATTTACAAGAAAAACGCTGGCTAGTAACAGCGTGAACACCCTGTATACTGACATTTTCAATTTTTAAAATTGTTCAACAATTTCGAATTGCATATACTCAATTCTGCTATAAATGCATCAAGATCCGCAGTCTGCTGATAACGTTCATTCAGTTTCAAATTTTACAAATCAATTTAATAATTTGAAGAAATGAATGTTTCTGTGAGAAACATTTGCAAAATGTGAAAGACAGTTCTCCGAAGGGATCCATCGGAAAGAGTATGTTCTCGTTCATCCGTCGGGCATAACAATTACCCGACGATCGTTGCGAATGGCTACGATCGCGAGACAGTCTCCTCACAATTTCTATTTCACACCGACTCGTGGGTAGCCGGGGAATAACGATGACCAATGCGACAAGGAAAGAAGGAAGCCATGCTTTTCCATTTCCCCTCAATTTCCGGCGGAGAGTGCACCGTCGGTAAGTTCCCAATCGTTCGTCGTCGTGTCGTTCGTTATTGCGGACTATCGCCGGGACCTTGCATCGTTGGAAACATTAAATCGATCGGAAAGTAATAACTTATTGAATTCGATGACCGTATCAATTGCACGACGCGCGCGGTCAGTTTCAAAGACCCAGCGTCCCGTTCGGAAAACCGTTTCCCTTTTGTAACACGCTGCAATTTGCCGCCGCGATACAAACGATTAAAAAATGAATCGAGGATAGCCGCACAATAAATATCGTTGTTCGTTGTATAAGGGACACGTCGTGCGGTGTGTAAATTATTTTTGAAAACAAATCGTGTCCCTCCCGAACATTTTTTTAACAGGACCAGTTCCCTTACAAAGTATTTCAATTTGCCAACAAACAGAAAACATTCTGTACATTTCCAGTTCACTTTCCGCGGACGTTTTGACACTCGGTACGCGTTCATGGCGGAAGAACTGGGCCGCGAGGTTGATTTATCCCCGCGTAAAGTATAAACGGTGGGAAACACATGAAAATATTGAATATAAACTTTCAGCGGTGTTCGGGGCCAGCATTATTTCGATTGGCCAGTCGAATTTGATTTATTCGACCGCAGAACAGTGGCCGGAATATACATATAAAAGGATTAAAGTATTGGCGGCCGGTGAAGCTTGCTGCTTCCGCGCATTACCCACGCCCCACGCGCTTTAGACGAGCGATCGTGATCGAAATACAGGGTGTCCCAAAACGATAGCGTTAGCCGGAAATGGGAGGTTCCTTGGGTCATTTGAAGCGACATTTTCCAAAGCAAAAATGGCGTCCGCGGCTTTGTTTAGGAGTTATTAACGAAAAACACGGACCAATCAGAGCGCGAGCTAGACGCCCGCTGCCTGGCGAGCCGGCAGGCGAGCGTTGGCGGTACGCCGCGATATCGCAACAAACAAGAGTTTCTCGAGTATCTCCGATTTCGATGAGTTTTGGATATGTTGTCAAGACCATGATTCTGAACAACATTTCCCTTTAAACTTTTTAAATTTCCTTTTTAGTTTACGAGATATGTAATCGCGAGAAACTTTACTTGTCAATTCATATGGGTGTCACTGGGTCACTCGGTGACGAACTGCACATTGACAACTGTGAACAGTGATCGTGAGGATGCAAAAATTTCAAGGCATCTTTGTGAAATAAACATACGATTTATTTATCGATTCGTGACACACATTTCGAAGTAGCAAATGGATTTACGGCTGAATAAGTAAGTTTTTAATGCAATCTGTTTCTGCTTCTTCTCTCGTTCGGGTAAAGTTGTCGGCTTTACTTTCGGAGACATTAGCATGCCGTGTCCGCTATCATGAACACCCATATGAATTGACAAGTAAAGTTGTATATCCCGTTGATCGATTCGATTGTTTTTGAGATCGAGCGTCGATGGGAAAATGGAAAAATCGACCGGACCCGGATGGACGGGTCGGGGCACCAGTGCCTGGCTCTATTTTCCTCCGAAACCGAACGTGAAATATTAAATTCCACGCGATCCAATGTGCCCGCGGATCCCTTTGTGGAAATAAGAAATTACCGGGCGTGCTAGAATTTTGTCCCTTTAGGAATCTAGGGACTGCTAGTTCGTTTTTAACAACCCCCATTTAACGCTAGAATGTTGGTTAGAAGGACAATTTCGACAATTTGGTTTAGATATTTTTCAAACATATTTTTTGAAGGTACTCCTATTCGATTTATTATTCTTTCCAGTGGTTCTAATGGAACAGCTGGTCATTTAGGTTAATTACCAGAGACTGGGCTGTTCCCATCCAAATCCACTAAAATAATTTGCATGCTATCGCTGTTAACCCCTTGCCCTACGATTTATTTTACAGTTTCAGTGATTAGAACTTTCTTTGTAGTTCGTAATTAACTAAAAAAGGAGAAAATTTATATCTATTGTATGGCTACACGTTCTCCAATAACTACATATACATTAGCGAAATCAAAATTTGAATAGAATTTCATCTTGGTTTAAAGAAAATTAATAATATACATATATTTATTAAACTCTGTTCAGAATCTTCATCACGAGTCTGACACGATATTGTAAGGCAAGGGGTTAAGGGACGATTTCAATTTATTTCTAACTTGTGTTTTCTCCAATTAATAGAAGAGATTCGTATTCGCATGAATTACCAATAATTCTTAGACGACGTTGCCGAGGTTGACTTGTTGTTTCACAATTAAAATTGCTGTTAAGTGATCCGTTAAGAAGTCCGTTAATCACCGGTAGGTAACGTGCTAAGAAAGAAACGGAGAAAGGTCACTACAAATGCATTAGTCGGGCGATTCGCTATATGTTTATTTACCGGAAGATAAGAGACGAGATTACTTACGGGGGCGAGCCAATAAAAACATCCCTTCTTCCCTCGATTTTCATCGGGCGCGGTCCGAGAAATTCTTTCAGGAATAACACCGATCGCTTCTGCTTCGGAAAATCAATTTTCCCACGGGAACGCGAAGAACGTGTCCAGTTTTCCCAGGCTTTTCCACGCTCTTCCACGGTTTCCCATTTTCCTCGGATGACACCTCCTAATGCGGTAACGAATCGTTTCCGACTCTGGTCTAACGCGGAGGTAATTTTTAACGCGGCTTACCGGCCAGACGGATACTCCCACATTTATTTACGGTGGGGAACTTAAGAGATTGCACGAAACCCAGACACCATCTGCGCCGTCCATGATTTTATTCAAGACACCCTGGAATTACCGTTTAGCCGCCGCCATTGCCACCGTTTATCGAATCGATTTTCGGCTTTTTGCCTCCACTCACGACCCGGTAAACTTTCTTCGGAGAAATACTTCTCCGCGAATCGAATTTCCGGTGTCCGTATTGGGAACGAACGAGAGAGAGAGAGAGGCCGAGTAGGTTGCATTTATGAGGCACGGCTGCAGCTCCGTGCATTCGTGCACCGGCCGAGTTTAAAGTTGGGGGACCGTATTGCATAGTAATATCGGGACGTGTACCCGCCGGTGCACCGATCGATTTGATAAATACAGTTGGCGAATTCAGCATGTTCCCTTGCAACAGTCTTCCGTTTGGACCATTGCGGACGAACGTGGTCTCTTTCTCAATTCGCCAAGTTCCAAGTTCCACACTTTCCTCTAACTCTTGCTAAAAAAACTGTGTACGCATGTCGAAATACCGTGAAACTATAACCACTTCGATTCCTGTATGAATAATGATTTTATCGAAAAACATTTCACATAGAAACGGAATGGATTACAATTTTATTGATTTTATTCTTGCTTACAAAGCTTTGTCTTTCCGACTGCCAAATACGTGTACATATACAGATACATCGTCGTAGGGTTATTAAAAGTTTTCTACGGCTATTCGTAGAAAGGTTTTACCATGAAATGTTTTAAATAAATGTTCGACACGCAGCCGGTTATGGCTATTTACATAACATAGAACGTAACGCGACGCAGGGTCGAATGAGGCGCGAAGCGAAAAATCCGCTCGGAAACATTCGACACGGGACCAATTCCAGACGTTTCCGAGCTCGTCGACCATTTCGATTTTCATTCTCCCGAAACACGACTCCCCTGCTGTTTACATAGCCAGCCGCGGGTGACACACCTACCGGCGGACACACCTACATATCTATTTCACAATGTCTCTCGGTGACAACCGGATTCGTTTGACGTTCATCCACGCGATGGTCGAATCGATCGAAGGTCAAGGATACAACGTTATTCTCATTTCCCATCGATCTGTCGCTCCGTCGCACATTGGTCCCAAATCAACAAAAACGTGGCCAAAACCTCAAGACGTACCTGGATTTCATTGAGAATTTCTGATATAAATGTTCTCGAGGTCGCTGATTACGAATCTGAACTTAGAATTTCGAAAAATAAAATGTCCGACCCAATATTTCAGTTCCATATCATGGCAGTCATTACCGTGTACACCGAGGAATTTCACTCTCGAGAGTAACTCGCGATAGTTTTACTCTCAGATGGACACGTACCTTTGGCAATGAATTTTCTAAAGACAAACTTCGCAAGGCACCTGAAGCACGCTTCAATTTTTTAAGGCCCACGTAATTTCATCAACTTCGACGTTGTATATCTCGGCAAATGAACATGTTCAGAAAATTCAAGCTGCATTCAATACTCCGGCACATGCACAATGCACAACCAAGATACTTCGAAAATTCAATTCCGTCTAACTTGACGAGAAATAGCAGCTCTGATAGTCCCACTAATTCGATCGGCGTTGAAATCTCGCCCCGTCTCTGTTCATCCTCGAATCCAGAGGACTCTGGAGACGGGAACAGGTTGTAACATGAGATTATGATGATTGACAGTCAATCAAGAATTATAACGATTGACAGATTTTGATGATTGAACGACAGCAAATGAACATGGTTAGAAAATTCAGGCTGCATTCAATACTCCGACATAACCAAGATACTTTGAAAATTCAATTCCCTGCAACTTGACGAGAAACAGCAGCTCTGATAGTCCCGCTAATTTGATCGGCGTTGAAATCTCGCCCCGTCCTCTATTCATCCTCGAATCCAGAGGACTTTGCGTCTGGAGACAGGAACAGGTTGCGTTCGCCCGAGAGAAAACAATGGCGTCGGGAAGACAAAGTGCTTTTTGAGGGAACGCCGCGAAGAGCCGCGTCGCGACGTGCCGGCACAGCTGGGAATCCATTAGGAGAATGACGACGAGGGTAAAGTTTGCGGACGGCAAACAAAGAAGAACGCGGCTGACACGCTGCGTTAACCTTCGACGGAGATGGCAACCGATGACAAAGCTTTATATCCGGTAAACGGCCGTTCCTGTCACCACGCCCGAATTGTTTGGGGATTGGCCATTTTTTCTATCCGTGTCTCTCTAAATCGCGGTCCGTAAACCGTATCACTGGGTTCCAGGTATGAGAATCAATTTCTCGGGAAGAAGGGGGTGAGCCGCATTGTTTTTTGTCGATAGATCAAAAATCTATAAGAACCGAACTATTGGCAAGAAAGTAATTTCGGTATTTTAAGGTGAAATAGAGCCCAATTTTTTTGTTCAAGCAATGAATTTTAATGGATAAAAAATTTCGCCAAAAAATTCGGTTTTATTTCACCTTAAAATACGGAAATTACTTTCTTGCCAACCCAATATATACATATCTACGTTAAATAAATCATCTATTATAAACATAATCATAATACTGTTCACTTGTTTTAATGTTTTCGATTCTTGTGGCTGCGTTTACACGTAGACGCATTTATAACTCACAATCGCAGGTGTTTTCTGCTTCCCAACTTTCAATTCATAATATTCCTAGAAACAATTGATATTTATCAAAAATTTGTATTGCTTTGAATACTCCAACTATTTAGTCAATGAAATTGTAATGAAAGCCTAACATTCGAGAAATTGATTTTCTCATTGAATACTGGTCAGATTAAGAGAATTGAAAAATGTAAGAAAACGAGGAGCGAACTGACATCGTAGCTGCACTGTAGGTCGTTAAAGTCCACACCTCGGTCGCCATCGGTACAACACACGGCCGAGAACGTAGGAGTAAAATATCGGTCAAAGAAAGTACCGATAACGACAACATCCGGCCCGCGAGGAAACGAGCGGATGGCTGAAAAAGTGTAGAAGGTTTAGTGCTCGCTAAGTGTTGTTTACGAACCGCGCTCACGTAAACCGCGAAACGAGGATCGAGAAAGAACCCCCGCTGGCAGAACCGAGAACCTAGCTAGCTAAAGGTTGCGCATCGAGACACGGACGACCATAAACGGGTGAAAGTAGACTGAAGCGATGCGTGGCAAGCATTGGGAAATATACGAGGTCATTAAAACGTAAAATTCCTGCGAGGCTGAAAGGATCGTGGGAGGAATGCGAGTTGAAAGTCGAGGCACCAGGGAGCAAAAGCCTCTGGGATATCTCGGTGACAGAAGCGTGTCGAACGTCGAACGGTGAAAAGCAGAATAGCTTAGGGATGAAGCTGTTTCCTTGGCGTCGCGACGCGGTTATCGTCGGGTGAACGGAGCCCTTTAGTGGCCGAGTTTCTTGGCTGGGATAACTCGAGCCAAATCTAGCATCTAATCCCAGCCTGGCTCGCGCAAAATCTTTAGTAGCCGGCTTGGGAATAACGCGTTAGGAGTTCCCTTATTTGCTGGCTGTTAGCTGCTAGCCAACAAGTTTGCCCCGCGGCACGCCGTTCGTCTAATAAGCCCTCCACCCCCTCTGTAATTTCGCTATAGTTCCGCAGAACCAAACAGACAGTTTCCATATAGCATTCAAAATCCACCGTCCGAATTTCCGGAGACATTTTTGTGATACATATAAAGACAGCTTTTTTTTCCGGGCAACGTGCCAACAGAGAATTGCCACGATTTTTACAAGGAAACTTCGACAGCGCTCCTACGAGACAGATAAACCGCGTTTCGATATCTCCGATAGTTCTCGGTTAGTGAAATGTTGAAACTTTAAGTAGTTTAATCAATATCGCACAAGAGCGCGGGGTCTTGTTCCGTAAACGGAGACTATAGTGTAGTAAACACTGCGAACTACGTGAAACTTATGTTCCCTAATGTGGAGAAGTAAGGGCGTTAAGCTAGGTATATTCGTTTAATCCTTGTGCGAATAAGAGGGTACACTTTCGCAAACTCGGAGCGATTTTCATTCTGAAACCAAGCTGTTCTTTCGACCGAGGTGTAACTCATTAGTAGACTGCGGATTTTATGAATTTAAGAAAAAAATGGGTACCAACAATTTAAAGCAGTGGACATGTTAAAAATATTTAAGGACATCGATGTATTTATTAGTCTCAGCTTGATAGTTAAAAGAAGAAATGAAGAAATGATAATTAAAAGAAGAATATACTAATTTTTACTTGGTTCCTGTGTCCTGCAATCAATGCGAACATTTTTTATTTTGCATAAAGATCCGCAGTCTACTCATTAGGTACTGTATACCGAAATTGTTGCGTGACTGTTCGAGTCGCATTCCGATTCACGATACGTTCCGCGAAAGATTTCCTCGGTTTCCCGGGTCGGTTCCCTTCTCCTTTGCATTATGTATGGCATAAGTGGCTCGCCTCGCTTGAAACGTTCCCGATAGTAGAGCGAGCTAGTAGAGTCCATTGTACGTCCCCGGACGTTAATGGAAACAATTTGATCGGCACGGTGACGGCGCGGCGTATCGAATTCGTGTAGGATACGGAACAGAATATTACGGTCTTACGGTTCAATCTCCGCGGCTTCCAGGGGATCGTTAAGATCACGGCCGTATGATTGAACGGAGCCGAGGATCCTCCCCAGTTAAGCCTCTTACTTTATTCAGGAACAAAAATCGGCGCGCAACCCGACCAGATAGAGCTCCGAAGCCTCGATCTTTCCCCTTGAGGTTTTTTAAAGCCATTACTTTCTCTACCTCTCCGTCTTTTTCTAACGTGAAGCAACGAAAGTGCGCCTCGTGCGACCAGCTCAGGGGAAAAGGGGGTAGACTCGTTTTTCCAGAATTACAAGGATGCGGGATGCGCCTTCTCATTTCTCGATGCATAGATAATGCAAAGATGGGGTTTTTCAGTAATCAAAAGCGCTAGATACAAGATCAATCTAGGCCGCGATTGCCCTCAAAAGTCCTATTTTTACATTTACGAGGCTTAATTTGCATTATTCACTACTGCTGATGGAAGTATGGACACTTGAAAATTAAGAAAAAAAATAAGAACAGAAATTGGTACAGAAATCACAGTAATATCGTTTCTAAAGATGGCGCTGACATTATTTTCTTTAACTATTCTGCGCTGACACTTTTACTTTTGTATAAAAATATAATTATTACACTATAACGTTAACTTGTTCACGAAGTGTCCATACTTCTATGAACGGCAGTGTAGCTGTCGCAGCTTTATGAAAATAGCTACATGCGCAGCTGTATGCTTCCGAATAATACAAATTACGAAACGTAAACATAAAAATAGGTTTTCGAAATAGATGTCTAATCAATCAATAAACGATTAGACTCTGTTAATTTTACGCAATGATCGTGTATCTAGCGCTTTTGACTACTGAAAAACCCCATCTTTTCATTATCGAGAAATGAGAAGGCGCATCCTTCATCCTTGCAATCCTAGAAACGAGTCTACTCCCTTGAAGCTTGAACAACGAGGGTAAAAGGAACAGACGATGCCTCGGAAGGAAATCAAAAGGAAAGTTTTCGAACGAATCCGCAACTTTTCGAACACCGGGGTCGCCTCTTTTGCTTTCGACCCGCGCTAACTCGAACCTAATTCCGGTTCAGTCTCATTGCGGTCGCGGCTGGTGCGTCCCTGAAACTGTGGCTAATTATCCGCCGCCGCTGCACCACCGCAGTTATTAAAGAGCAAAGTTCCCGCGAAAGAATACCCGCGACGACGCGCAGCCTTCTTCCCTGAAGCTTTCCATTCGCCGCGCCGGTTTTTCCGGGTTTCTTTCCAAATTACGAAGATACCGTGAAACGGATCGGCTTTCACTAACCGAGGTACTATTACCGAGCTAATTAAATTTTCAACTTTATGTAACCTAGCAAAATCTTGATGAAGAATTTGTTAAACGCTGTCACTATACAGGAAAAATATACATCGTTCCACTTGAGACCGAAAGAATGAACGTCTGTCTATTTACCTGCAAGGTTTCATTTCATAAAAATAATTCGGTCTTAACTCTTTGCACTCTGACTATTTCTGACCTAGAATATCTCCATTCTCTATGATTTTTTAAATTTCGTAGATATGAAATTGATATAATACCTTATACAATACTTAAATGTTTAGTAATTGATTAGATACCGATATATTTAATAATGTAAACGATATTTTAAATAATAGCTATCGGATTCTCATTTAGAAAACATGAATTTTAGCCAGCTTTTCGAGAAACGGCACTACTACGGTGAAAACCACTCGTGATCGACGCGACATCGTCGGTGATTACCGTCGCACGAGGGCGGATTCGTCACGGCAGATCGAAAAGTCCCGTATCGGTCGTCGAACATTCCCGGATCGAGGGAATAAGCGATCTCGACCGCTATCGTTAATCGAGGCACGCATACCGTCGCGTTTAATGGTCCCCATGACGTCGAAATACCGAGCATCATGGTCGCGTTTCGCTGTGTTCGACTCTCGACGTGTCTTGTTTAACCAAACAGGCTCACCGCGCGATAAATCTTTCGAGGATTAAAAAATTCTGCTTTGGAATTATCCGTTTCACTTGGTAATAAAGATACATTTATCTCTTGGAAATGGGAGTCGAGAAAACATTGTAAAACAATGGCTGAACTTATTAACTCTTCTTCAAACTGTATTCCGTAGAATCCTGAGGAGAATCCTTTCACAAGCTCATCTTTAAATTGCGTAGAATTACTTAGACAAAATCCGAGAAAATTTTTCTAGGGTTTCTGCAGAAGGAATTTGTAATTTTAAGGGTTTCTAGGGTCGAGAAGGTTTGATAGCCACTGGTTTAACCAGTTATGGGTTTCGGTTGCGGAAGATATTGGAAGCGGGCGCGTTCCGCGTCGTTTCGAGCCGTTCCTCGCGATACATGGGATGGAAAGTCGTTCCGGTAAGCCGATTCGAAAGTTCAGTGGAATAAGTCATCGGCTAAACCGGCGGAATTTATGCGACGGCGACAACTGTGTTGTTCGACGAAAACGGGGAACCGACGACCACGCTTATCTCCATTATCGAACTGGTTCACGCTCGAGCAACTCGAAAACATGCGTAATCCACACAATTCGCAAACACATCGTTCACTGTTCAGAAATCGCGGCGATTCTATATCACGATTACACTGGCGGATCTTGACTGGGGCCGAATAGGCATTTCATTCTTACCTCAACCGTTTTGGCAGGAAAGTAATTTCGGTACTTTAAGGTGAAATAGAGAGACCAATCTTTTTATTCAAGCAAATGAATAAGATATTTTCCCTTATGTTCGATGATCTTTTGCCAAAAAGAATAAATAAGAAAATATTTTATCGATTCAAGTTCATCGCTTGAATAAAGAAATTCGGTTTTATTTCACCTTAAAATACCGAAATTACTTTCTTGCCAACCCAATACAATAGACGAGATATCTCGTTGCCATGCTGTCGTACGTACGATGCTATATTACCATGATTTTATTTTTATTATTTATATGAAGTGTTTTATTTGAAAATTTGACGCAAGTAATTTTTAGGACATCTCATCGTTGGTGGAAGATATAAAAAGCGAGATATTTCGTCCACGGTAGTGAAAGGGTTAATCATTTGGACAAGTTGAAAATAATAGATGGGAATTGTAGAAGCATTCTAACCTTTCCACGGTTTTCAACGAATGCTCGTTAGCTTTTCATTTCGGCAAAATTCGCACACGAATTCGCCGATCGTCGATTTGAAACGATGCGAGCATGTTCTGGTTGTTTGCGCGAATTTGGTTCGTTACATTTCGTTTTGCGTCGTACGCGCGAATTTTTTTTTCGAACGTGGAAGCTAACGAGAATTGGCTCGGTCGGTCTAAACGCGCCATTATGTGGGAAATTGGAGCGTTCGCGCGTTTCTTGAGCAAACGAGGAGCGGTTCACGGCGGATTCGCTTCGTTTCGCGAAAACCGTGTACACGTAAGCGGCTTAGGAGCCCTTTCTCTATCTTCCGACGGGATTCACCTTCGTCATCCCCTTAACATCGAGCCATCCATGGCATTAGGCGTCGTTTTAATATCACAGGGAGAAATTGCAGGAGCGTAACACGCTCGCCCGACAGCTTTATTACCGACTGCCTTTCATTCTTTCGTAATTAAGACCCGCTCGATTCGGGAACGAGCTCCTTCCGACGGAACGGCTAGCGTAATAATATCTGAAAGAATTCTGCTATTCTTCCTGCCAGACGTACCTAATTCGAACGTGACCGTAACGTACCAATTTTTGTTATAATTTACTATATCTCGGCGTGAAAGAGATGCGTGACCCACATACAAGAAGATTGCAATCACCTTGAAAGTTCGTGTATCCGAAGAAAACGAAACTTCCCGTCCTGCGCAGCGTGTAAATCCACTTTCCTCCTCCGCCATGAACAATTTTTTTCTACCGGACCTGGCGCAAGCGATACGCCAAATCCTGACCCTAAATCTCGTCCACGCGGCTATGCTAGATCGTAAAATTATGCTTATCTCCAGCAGTCTTATCTCGAGCGCGTGCTAAGCTAGCCATGCGCGTTCCTCGCTTCTCTGCCCGTTAGCAGTAGGCTAGATCTCCTCGGGGTAACATAAATAATCAAGCAACAAGCAGTAGGAGAAGGGAGAGGGTCTCTTTCGTGCAAGAAAATTCGAAATTCCCAACATTCATGACAGTTATGTACGTAAACCAAGAAAGTTTGGCTGTTTTCGCAGCTGAGAAGCGGTAACGACGATTCTATGCAGCTCCTTCTTTAATGCTCTCATAAATAGACTGTGGATCATTTTTAATTAATTAATTTCAAGACACAGGAACTGCATAGGTATTTTCTTTCCAATAATTTCAACTATATTACTATAATTTCTTTAAATGTTTTTACAGTTTTGAGCTTCGTCCAGTTACTTTTGTCATAAATGCATAAAATTCGCAGTCTACGCGCTACCTTCCGTAATATCCACTGACACGAGGAAACACAGAAAGGCACTTCAAAGTAGCAGCAGCTGTTTCTTGCGAACGATGCAGCAAATTTTTCCTGCATTCTTTCTAGTAGTTCCTACACTTTGACTGGCAATCCAGCGAGCATTCGATTACTAAAAAATGTCTGAACTTCGGGGTCGCAAGCGAAAGCAAATGAAATTGATTTTTTTACTGTATGACTTGTATTTTTGACTTGTATAAAGAAGTTCCAACGAGTTCCAAAGTGAAACCTCTTGAACCTTTTTTTGCAGGACTGTCAACGTATAAATGCTATATATATATATATATATATATATATATATATATATATATATATTTTTAAGAATTTTCGTTTCTAAGCAAATAAATAATGTATTCGAGTTTCGTACTTACGATTCATGCTAGTGTCCATCGCAGAAAGAAACATTCCACAAATATTTCCACTAGCAGATGCTCGCAACGAGAAATACTGACGAATAGCGAGGTGTCGAACGATGATGAAAAAATACGAAGCTAGGAAATGAGTTATAGGGTAATAAACTGTTGTATTCCGTGAATTTGTATTTATTTCGTAAGATACAATGGAGTTTAAACGTTAGCACTTTGACAATATATAGTACGTTAGCGGAATATACCGTACGACATTCTACGACAGTCGAATGAAAATGAATTTAGGATTTAGGAGAACAGCGAGTCAGAGAGAGAATCTGAGAGAAAAACTTGATGTTGAGGGAAAACGGGGTATATTGTATAGGTTCTAACTTGAATGGTGGGGGTTTAGGAATTGTAAGGGCTAGGATGATAAGGTCAGAGTTTTGAAGATGACGTGTTCCAAGCAAATGGGTCGAATATGATGCGACAAGGATAGAGGTCGAGGATGGGGCAGAGTTTGAGGATGAGTCAAGGATGAAATCATGAGTTTGTATAGTAAAAACAGGTAGACTTTGGTGTACAACAAAACAATGGTAAAAACAGCTGTGATTCTTCTTACCTGGTACCTACCTTTCTTTGCCTGGCAAACCAGCGAGCAGAAAAATTCGATAAATTAAGAATTGAAAAGTTAAAATGTTATAACCTTCAACCTTCTTGCATTTTTTAGAGATCTGATCCAAAGTCGATCTTGAAACGTGAACGTGAAAGGTTCGCAGATTGTTGATCTATCCATCATGATAGCGTTGCAGGTCGAAGCGAAAGATTTTCGTTGCTGCAACTACGCCGCGTTACGCGCGGTATAACTTACGATCTATTTGCAACACAGATTATTCGATGCAGCGACGATACCCTTTCAGAATTTGCCTTTCAGAGTCGGGTTAACGCGAGAAGATCAGAGGACGTCGTTGCGTCGCGTCGTCGCGCGTCGACGTTGATGCCGGAATCAGAATTCAAGGTGTAACAAGATCCCGGGGTAAAAGTTTCAAGTATGTTTCGACGTTGTTGCGCCTCGCGGAAAAGCTAGGCGGCGGAGAGTGTTTGCCAGGATCCACAAAGGGTCCTCGCTCGTCACCGGAGATAAATACGTCGAGAGGATACCCGGTGTGCTCGTGTCAGGCTAGTCCTTCAAAGGCGCGTTTCCGTCGAGATATCGATGCGAGAGGCCTAATTCAATCGCGAGACACTTTACGAGCCGTACAAAGTGTTCCCAGGATGCTGCGACACCGTGTTCTCTCTCTCTCTCTACGTCAGTGGTTCTTCCCCACGGTTCGGAATATAGGCCCCATTAATGGAGTAGACTCGTTTTTGCAGGATTGCAAGGTTGCGGAATGCGCGTCCTCAAAGATGGGGTTTTTCAGTAGTCAAAAACGCTAGATGAAAGATCGATCTGAGGCACGGTCGCCCTCAAAAGTTCTATTTTTACGTTTACGAGACGTAATTTGCATTATTCGCAGCTTTATGACAATAACTACATGTGCAGCTGTATGCAAAAGTAAACGTAAAACTAGGACTTTTGAGGGCAATCGCGGCCTAGATTGATCTTGTATCTAGCGCTTTTGACTACTGAAAATCCCCATCTTTGCATTATCGAGAAATGAGAAGGCGCATCCCGCACCTTGGAATTCTGGAAACGAGACTACCCCTTAACCCCTTGCCCTACCTTTTCTTTTACAGTTACAGTGATTAGAACGTCTTTATGCACAAAAATGTCGCAGAAGGGAAAATAAAATGCTTGAATATTGGTTACAAACGAATCAAATTTTATTTTGTCTAAAACGAAACGCGTAACATTCATATTTGTTTAGATTTTGTTAAAAACCTTCATCTCGCGAGTCTGGCTCGTCAAAGTACGGCAAGAGGTTAAGGAAGGACATTCGAGATATGTCCTTCGAATATCCAATTGTCTCTTAAAATAAAACTAACTTCTCTCGATAGCACACAACAAAATCGATTCTGCGTGGACAGTGGGTGGACGTCGAAACGATTAAGAACCACTGGCTCGATTGAACCTCGTAGTATACACATAAAGGATCGATGAGAAGTCAATCGCGAGGCCCGGCTTTCCCCTTTGGGAAATCAAAAGCGCGAGAAGTCTTGAACGATCGCGATCAGGATCGCGACGCTCGTAACTCCTTGTCGATCCGCCAGATTTTGTAGATTCGTGTGCGATTTTAGTGCAGCCGCGCCGAGGATTCCGATTCGATCGTAGGTTTTATCTCGGGGCGGCTCTCAACCCCTTTTTTCTAACTCTATCTCTCTTTTTCTGTGTGTGTGTGTGTGTGTATGTGTTTGTATGTGGGACAATGTGGGTGTATGCGAGCGTCAGCGGCAAGCCCCGCGCACGCCGCGCTTGTTCGATCCATCAGACACTTGACAGCTTATCGACCGACGTCGAAATTCCATTTTTTCCGTTGGCTCCCTCGGCGTTTCCCTTCCAATGCGGGCCGCAGCCTCGACTCTTAAATCGTGTGCGATTGACGTATGCTCGCGTTTTTCCCACTACTAGCAGCCCCGAGAAACCGGCTTTCCTTCTCTCGGCGATACAGTACGGGAAAACTGAGGAGACCATTAAGGCAATTAAATTGTTTCTATTTTCCATAAAAATCCGCAGTCTAGTAATCATTGAGACCACAGAATGGCGGCTCTCCGGCGACACTAACAATTGCTATGTTGTAGCAGTAGCGGTGGTATAGATTTTGCACCCCAAATTCACCCTTTTGCAAATCAATGTCAACCTTTTACAAATGAAATATTTTGAAATAAGTTTTTATACAGAAAAATCAAATTAAATGTAAATTAATTGTTAAGGAATTCAAAATTTTATTTATAGCAAAGATGTAAAAATAATTACCAATTCATTAACTTTGTAATGTATGAATTATATGCGATACTCTCTTTCTAAAGCCGTTGTTGTTGTGCGGCGCGGCGCGTCGCTTGACGCTTTCTAAGTCCGCAACAATCCAAGACTAATTCTCGTCGCAGAGTCAAGTAGATTTCTCGCGAGGCACTATCCACTCGCGATACGAATTTGGCCGAGCGCTTCTCCCGTGCAATAAGCTTCGGAATTCCGTGGACGAAGATTGGCCGTGCCCCGGCCTTTCGCATACGAGCGAAAATCTGTGGCACGAAAGCCGCATTACATATTCGAAAAGGCATATAAGATTACACTCGCGCCAACCCTCTACTGTAACCGTGCCTTTTCTAACGGAATCATTCAAAACGCCTCGAGATACCTCGATAGTTTCCACGAGACACTTTGCCTTTGCGTTCGACTCTCTCCCGCTGGCTGTCTACGGCGCGGCGGCGGAACCGTTTCGTTGCGCTTTACGATCTCGGCAACTTGATTTTATTCGAAACGGCAGTCAGGCCCGAATACAACCGCGAATTTCAAGTTGTCTTTCATTCTTCAATGAACCGAGAAATTCGATTCTTACACGAATTTGAAAGGCATTAATTATTGAAAAATTCTTATCTCGAAACGCTTAATTACACTTTAAATTCGGATTGATGTCTCAAGATCAATTTGTATTTCGAGGCTTCAGCGGATGTCTATTTCATAGAAAAATATATTTTCAAAGGATGAATGTTGAAGGATTGAGTTCTGACCAGAAAATGTCGCTTCCCCAGTGGTTTCCCGTTTTTATTGCGTCCGTCTCCAATGAAAAAGGAGTAAAACCGGAAACGATTTACATAAATCCTGCGGAGCCCCACGAGCGTTTTTTATCGCTCGGTTTCCGTGGACATAATAAAAATGGTTTTGCAAACGTTTGTCTTGTTTGACCTCGTTTCCGGACGAGTCGTAGTCGTTTTTCCGGCTTCGAATCGCGCCGCGTGTTTTCCACTGGAATTTGCATATCCCGATATTTGCGAACGGGTAAATCGAATCGATTACAGGGCCCGGCAAATGGTCAGTTCAAGCTTGAAACTTTTTCGGGAGGGGGGAGGGGGGCAGCCGAGGAACATCCGCGATTGGTCAATTCGAATCCGAGTTAGACAAGATTGATAATTGGTATCCGCTATTCGATCAACCTGTGATTGGCCTGTGTCTATTTTCATGGAGGATGGTTCGGTTCTAATTACAAGCCGCAGCCGTGTTTTCATCATGCAAATATTCGGATAAAGAAGATCCTCTGACGTGTGTATTTTTAAAAACATTTCTCGAGAGTGAATTGTGTTTCGATTTCGAAGAATGTCTTATTTTATTCGGATGATACTCTCGAGGCTTCTCCAGCTTCTTATCGCGATCCACGCTTCGGGAACTGTTGCTTCAGTGTACAGTCGCATCGAGGAGCTTCGAAGAGAGTTAAAATTTCAGCTCCTACGTGTTTTATCTTTGATCGAATTCTTTTGACCTCGGTAATCTTCTATGAACAATTACTCCTGAGGATGCTGGTTCAGACGAATTTTCAGGAAAAGAGTGCAAGGAAGATATTGGGAAAGTTTTAGGATTTAAACTTTCCAAATTTTGGAAAAGGGGCTCTGAACAAGACGAGTTTTTTAAAATTTAAATTTGGCATCTACCTTTTAACACCGCTGAGCGAAAAGAATCTTGCCTCTTGAAAAGGAGGTTCCAAGTGAGAAAAGGCGAATCTTAACGTCTTTTGTCTCACTCGTAGAAAGTATCCGATACTAAACGATACAAAGGCGACACCGGGTCTGAAATGCAGACAGGCATAGTACTCGCGTCGGTATCTACGACACTCGCTAGGCTGTCTCGCGTTCAATCTGCATAATGTCCTCCCCAACTATACATATCTACATGCATACGCCCTCGCCACCGTTAGAGTATCACGCGCGCGACAGATGCTCTATCTCGTGCCGTGCAACTGGCAAATTTCATTTTCCTAACTCGCGGAAACCAACGTAACTGCGACCGAGAGTCTCCTGCGAAAGCAGGAAGGCGCCTTTTATAATTGAACGGTGATCAATTATCCGGACACGCCTCTGTTCCTTTCGTTGAGCGAAAAACGAAGGTGCAAATTAAACTCGCGACTGTTTCTTTTAGACCTCGATTGGAGGAGATCCTTGCTGAAAGCTGACGAGAGTTATTAATTCTTCGATTTCAATGAAGAAGGACCTCGAGGAAGAGTTCGATGAATCAAGTCGAGCGTAAAACGAAGTAAATTTGTTTTATTTCATTTAATTAAGAGACGTTTGGTTATTGAATGTAGTACCAAGTCTATGAAGGATTTTATAAATCACTTGTGTCAACAGTGGTTGTTTTATTCTAATTTAAGAATTATTGATGTGTATGATCAATTTATTGATGATGATGTAGAAGCAAGTCTATGAAGCATTTTATAAATCAGTTCCGTCAAAAGTTGTTTTATTCCAGTTTATTGATCGATGTAGAAAATGATGATGTACAATCAATTTATTAATGATGATGTAGAATCAAATCTGCGAAGCATTTTATAAATTAGTTGTGCCAAAAGTGCTTGTTTTATTCCGATTTATTAACGATTACTGGGAGAATATCTTCTGTTAGAGGAGACAGTCGTGTCAAAATTCCGCAGGTCTCGAATACGTTAATGAGCGCAGCCTTTTTCTATCGTAATGTTGTTTCCCGATAAAAGCTTTTATGCACCGCATCAAAGAAATCCCAGGAAAGCTGGACGGGGATCTAAAGAACAACAGTTCTCTCGGTGGATGATCCGTCCAGACTGAACCCGTGCACCGGAGGGTTAAATCTCGCGTTGAGCTGTTTCTCTCTCATCTTTCGAAAATTGCTCGGAACGAGGCTGTCACTTTTTGCCGTGATTACATCGCGAGTTGCCGGTGCTCCGTTACATCCCGGCTATCTTCCTTGTACTGCTTCTCGTCGAGTCTCTCTTACGAGAGAGACTTACATATATAACGGCGTCGCTCGTTTCATCGTGGAACGTTTAACAAATACGCAAACTATGTGGACACATCTTCCAATGTAGACTGAAAATTTTAATATCGGGTGAAAGTTGTAACGTAGAGTGAAAATTCTAATGCAGAGGAAAAAGTGTGGAGGGTTTCCTGCGGTGTCTCGCCGAAGAAAAAGAGCGGCGTCTGCAGGATATTAAAGATCGCGGGCGTATTATAGACGCGGAAAAAGTTCCGCGCGAATTTCCCTCTAAATCGATTTTTAATTAAATTAGGTGCTCCGCGAGGAGGTAAATCCTCTTCTGCGAGGTGAACGTCAAAGTCATCCCTTTGGCTTTTATTAACCGCTGCATTTTTTGTAAAGCTCGCGCGCGAGATGGGATCCTCGGAATGCCAAGGACGAGGCACATTCTTTGCCTCGAATACCTTGTCGACTCGATATCAAGGCGCTATACATATTAAGGCTGTCGTTAGAGGCAGAAGCTGCCGGCGAACGCGGTGCAGCCGCTGAAGGCATTGCATTTTCTGACATACGTCGGAAATCAGCATTTTTCTTTTTCCACAACAAGTTGCAGCAATGCTTGACAAGGTCTCCGTTAATATACAATGTATGCAATGTGCAACGCATTGGCGTACTGTTGCAAACAACGCAGCGGAGAACGGTGCGCAAACGTGGGAAAAGTATCTGAAAAAATTTGATCTTTGGACGCTTATTCATTATTCTAACGAGAGTTTTTAACGCATTACCGACTGGTGACTATTGCATAATTTTGAAAAATCCATGTTACATGGCTAAACACTTTTTAATGGAACCTTCAATAGCAATAGGAATTTTTATCGTGAACTGGTTTATTGTGGGCTGGCAAGAAAATAATTTCGGTATTATAAGGTGAAATAAAACCTAATTTTTCCATCTTTCTAGTAGTAGTATAAAACTTCAAAATTTTCCCAAAATTGGATTTTTTATTTCACCTTAAAATACCAAAATTACTTTCTTGCCAACCCAATAACAAGTCATCCTCGATAACGTCATCTAATAGTTCCATTTAAGAATGCAATGTAAAAGAAAATTTCTATGCTTTCTTTCGGTACAGCGCAATTATTGAAAATCCTAGGCTTCCGGTAGGTAAAGTTTTAGCAACTTTAATTAATATCATCGTTTTCGAATGTAACGCACATTTAAAAAGCATTATACATTCGTTAAAAATCGATACGAGGACTTTGATCTTTTAGCCCACGAACAGTTACACTGCGACGGGTTGCAGCGGGTTGGTTTCGGATGGTTTCGTTAAACGTTGCTCAAATTCGCGGTGGACCGCGATGTTGTTCCGATATTTAATGGTTGCCCTCGACCCGCGCGACTCGTTCGTCCCGCTCGCATTTCCGTGGCGTATCAATCGCAATTACCGGACAATTCCGAGCGGAATGTTCGACGAGATAGTTGTGTGTACGCGAGATGAAAGGGAAAAACGTTCGGATCGGAAAGCAAACGCGTCGTTGATATTGTTGAACGTTCGAGAACGGGAGAGCAGAGAAAAAGAGAGAGAGAGAGAGAGAGAGAGAGAGAGAGAGAGAGAGAGAGAGAGAGAGGTTGAGAACAATTGCGAGTTAATGAGCTTCCCTCGATTATTCGTTACCGCGCGCCGCGCCTCGCCATGTTCAATTGACCCCTTTACAAACATTGAAACCAGTCGATCACGTTAACTTCCCGGCTCGACGTTTTCCTTTACCCCCGTTTGATACAGCGCCGCGTCGATTTAAACGATATTAGCGACGATTACTGCATCGTACCTTGTTAGACCCGGCCTGATACAAACAACCGATAACTTCGTTTCAACGTCGGAACGAAACAGATCCCGGCTCGATTCTCCTCATTTTTCCCTGCAGTCATCTTTACTTTGTTATTCATGCACAATAGAAAAATGTTGAGCAAGCGTTGTCCAATTTAACAGCTATCAAGATAAAAGGAAATTCTGCTAAAAGGATATTCTGGTCTGCATTTATTTCATAATTCTTGAAAGTTTATGGCTCATGGCTCAGGACCTTTTCCAATGGCAGGGAAAGGGGTTAAACAGGGGGAATGTATGTGCAGCTTGTAATTTGACACAATCCGAGTGTCCTTACTAGATTGCGGATTTTTATGCAAAATAAATACAAAATAAAAATCTGCTTCCATGAGCAGTAGCGTAGATTAATCTCGATGTTCAACCACGATCTCAACAATTTCAGTTTCGCGAAGGAAGACATCTTTACACGGCCAATCACTGGATTCTGCGAGGAGAATTTAGAATTATTGTAGTACAATCCCATCTAGCGTCTACGCACATCCCAGCCATCTCAGTTTCACGCTCCTTTAAGCAAACTAATTTCCAAGGGATCTATTATTCGGAGAACTGCGAGCGTAACGAGACGCGTTTCTATGCAAAGAAGCGACACCCGGCGCGCTTCCTCTCCGCGGAAAGTTACTGCGCTCTTCCGCGACAAAACTCTGCCGTTGGAAACGACCGGCGCGAAAAACGCCATAACGTTTCCATATCCGGTGTAACATGCTCCACCCATGAATGTTTGACAAGCTCCTGTAAATTGCGCGGCCCCGGGACGTCGTCGAAGACGGGTTTGAATTATTATCCGGGATGCGCGAACCCCGAAACATTGAATTATTGATTACGCGGAACGCCACGCCGTGCACGTAGTCCGTATTTCAGGATTTTTCACGGCTTCGACCGCCGTGAAAGAGACGGGTTCAACGTGTGGGTCGGAGGCGGAATTTCCGTGCGATGCACGCTTCAAACTTTCGAGGAATGTTGCACGTGGACCGTGCTTATTGCCGATTAGGAACGTGTCTCGATCGATGCATGTCTAATTTACCTCTAATTTAATGTCCAATGTAATTTTTGATTGCAAGAAATAGAAACCAAATTGAAGAAACCAATATATTGACTTAGGAACCTGTCTCGATGTACTTCCTCATTTTCCCATCGGCTTGTCTAATTCAGCTCTCAGTAATTTTCGTTTTATTTATGCAAAATAAATAAAAATTGGAGATCATATATTGACTTCGTAAATTTTAAAAATTTTCCGTCAATTTTGAATTTCATCTGCTCAATTTCCTCGTAAATGCATAAAGATTCGCAGTCTACTGATTACAATCTGGAAACGAAGAAAGCACCGTGGGACCATCATTTTCCAGGAACGATGGGAAAAGAGCGAATCAGTGGATGAAAAGGACTCGATAAAAGTTATTTGAGGACGGTCTGAAAGAAGCTCGCCCTTCTGTGAGGAATTCTGTGTGGTATTAATTTCCAGAGAATAAACGAGCGAGTTACAAGAAAGTTGGTAAAACTCTGGGACGCAGAGGGTGACAGTATAATCGACAGGAGCCGCGCGTAGTTTCCGGTTCGTTTCGACCCGAGATTAGCACTCGTCCTGGCTGGCAAAGAAATTTTTGACAGGCCATGAGTTATGGACACGCGTGGGCGACAAGTTTCCGCGCCGGTGCGGTAATCTATCATGAATAATGTAATTGACTAATGGTATGATCAGGCGGTTGCTGGAATTTCGGGACAACCCGGCAAGAAAGTTCTTATCACCGTCGAAGCGTCGGGAGCTAACTTTCGAAACTGGCTGGCGCGCCGATCGGTTCTCGTCCGCGTCTTATCTCGATTAGTAGCTCGCGTTCGATGCATCGAAAGTGAAACTCGGTGTCGAACTTGTCGCTCGGAGTATGACGAAGGTAGCCATACTCTACTAACGCGCGTTGTCTCTTTATTTCGTAAACACCGGATCCGATTAACGCAGCATCGAGTATATTAAAGCAGCGTTGATTACGGCCGATGGCGATTCGGCTGCCATTACTCGCGCTACCTCCGATGCATAGTCGCGATCGGTCGAACCGGGGCTGATAATGCGCCAAATTTCCGATCGACCGGCCGCATAATTCATACCGGCACATTATTCCGTGCGGCCGGCTGCAATCCTCTCGATCGTGCGCTCAGCTGCCGCGATCCGCTACAGAGACCCATGTCCATTCTGTTGCCATTCTACGCTGCCATTCGAGCTACGACGCGCTCCTGCCGAGCCGATTAACCCCCGACCACCGATCGGCCGGCTTCCGATTCCCTTGGGCTTCTTCAGCCACAGTGCTAGCCAGAATAAACTCCATTTTTACGATCAACATAAGTTAATTTTGCATAAAGATCCGCAATCTAATCATAAGCTTCCAGATAGGTCAACAGATCTTTGAAAACAGCTAGTTCTAGAATTCGGGTTAGATTCCCAATTCGAACCCTTTAGTCAGAATAATTTACACACAAGTCATATAATTTTGATGAAACTCGTGTGAAAGATAGGTCTTTAGAAACACTGCTAGCTTAAGCGCCATTTTTAGGATAGGGACAAGCTTCCCAATTGGAACCCTTTAGTCTCGCAGTTTTTTTGCGGCGATGTCCGATACAATAATTTACACGCAAGTCATACAGATTTGATGAAACTCGTGTAACAGACAGGTCTTTGGAAACAGCGCTAGCCTGGATCAACTTCATTTTAAGGAGCAAGATAGGCTTCCCAATTCCGAACCCTTTAGTCAGAATAATTTACACACAAGTCATACAATTTTGATGAAACTCGTGTGAGAGATAGGTCTTTGGAAACACAGTGCTAGCCTAAACTCCATTTGGGGATTAACATAAGCTTCCCAATTCGAACCCTTTAGTCTTGTACTCTCTTTCGTGGCAACGTCCGACAGAATAATTTACGCACAAGTCATACAATATTGATGAAACTCGTGTAACAGATAGATCTTTGGAAACAATGCTACCCTAAGCTCCATTATGAGCTCCATAGTCTTGCCTTATTAAATAATTTATGAGACGACATGCTCAATGCACAATAAAATGTAAGAAGATATCATTTGTTGAAAAAAGACTGATAGAATTTTTTGAAACGTTTGTTGGATAAATTCTGGGTTAGCATTGTTCTTTTGTAAACATCTTGAATTAAGTGGCTCCTCGACGGTCGAATCTGGATCGATGCTCTGCTCGGACACTTGCCGCGGACAAACGGTTGACCAAAGTCATGAACGGTTCTCCGGGCAAAGTTCGATTCCATCGACAACGATAGCGATGCATAGCACTAAGTTGGCGATGTAACGAGCAGTGACAGATGCAATTAGAAACTACAACAGAAGAGGAACGAGCGTTACCGTGCCGCAGAACTTTGCGTGCGAGCCAATGAACAATTCGGACAGGGAGAAGTGTTGTTCGTTGGTAACTGCAGACTCGTTAGGAATGCTACGTTGTTCTACGTATGTATACGGCACCGTTCCGAATTACCCCGTGTGTCAAACCGAATAATTAAAACAAACCGAACGGCGACGTTTAATCTCTCGGTGTTATTAATTGCCGTAATTGTATTTGTCGCGATTCAATATTCTGTATTTTTCTTTGAAACACCGGGAAAGATTAGTTCATCCCCTTTGGATAACAAAGGGTGGGTCGTTCTCTAACATAAACAGTCAGGTATGCCCTATTTGTGTTGGGAGGAACATCAGATCTGCTGAAAAAACATTTGTGGAGCAGTTACTGTGAGTTTGATGCGCAATGTGCATATGTAAACAAATATAACAGACGTGTAAAATTGTATTTCCTCTCCCGACGCGTTGTCTAACAATTTATTTTAACAATCGTTCGTTTCAGGGTAATAATGTCGAAACAATAACAAAGTATATACGTGTATTATATGTATATACATATTGGATTATATGAAATTAATTTGCATTAAACCAGCCTTTAGCGACATATAATCGGACAGCGGATTTTATGCATTTATGACGCAAATGATAGATGTAATTTAAAACAGTGCTGTTATATCATTTTAAAGATCCTGTTAAAGATTTTGAACAGATTCTAATAAAAATGTATGTCAATAATTTCCTATAACCGAAATAAAATTCTATTTTGGTTTTGTTAATGTTGTAAGTTTTCTCCTTTTTTAAGGAAATCTACAAAGGAGTTCTAATCAATGAAACAGAAAAATAAATCGCAGGGCGAGGGGTTAAGAAAGAAAATAAATTTCTATTTCATTCCAGTCTTTTTGTGATTGGGGAGAAAAATTTTATATAGCAGTATACAAGAATATGCTATACATATGTACAAGCGAGGTGTCCAAATTAGGCGAAACAAGCTGCATGATGAAAAGTTGTTGACCGACGCTATTGTTCGTTGCTTTCCCAACTGGAGCTTTTAATTTGCCGAAAGAGAAGCTCGTATTCTCAGGCTCGTCACAGTGTTTTAAGTGGAAGACCGTGTCCTTGGCAGCGGAAATCTTCGGTCCACGTTCCCCATTGTTAGCACGGGTCCGCCGGGGCTGGTTGTTTCGCGGGATCGGTGCCAAGATGTAAAAATCACACTCGGAATTGGCTGTCGAAGAGCTCCCCGATGACCCACCGCATTCGATCGATACGTTTCGGAGGTTGGCACGCGCACCTAACCCGGCGATATCGGATTTGCGACGCGTCAACAGACGGAAGAGAGCATGTGCCACTCTCTACCATCTGTCCGCGGTAAAAAAAAAAGAGTCGGGCGGCTTGGCTTTATGCAAAACGTGGATCAGATCCGGATTACCGTCGGATTACGTTTCAATTAGTTGAACCGTTAGGAGGACAAGAGCCTAGAGAGAGAGAGAGAGAGAACGCACGCGGCATAGCTGTGCAGAGCATAGTAGAAGCGGAGCGCAGGATGTGGGTCGTGTCAGGTGGATTAGTTTAAAATCCGAAGAAAAACCGTGCCGTCGCTCGCGACTTGAAAAGCCCAACACCGGAACAAGAAGAGAGCCGAGTGGAGGGCTCTTTGTCACGCTGCACGCGTCATAAAAATCTGGAACGCGCGCTCTGTTCGCTCGGATCCGAAGGAGAACCGTGGTGGAAAGAAGTTTCGGTCCCTCGTGCGAAAAAATTGCCAACTCCGATAACGGAGGGAGACGACGCGGAGAAGACGGTGTCATAAATTCGACCCTCATGGTAAACACGGTATGTAAACCCTGTTGTAAACCAGGGAAGTTCTCGCAACTATGTTCCTCTATAATCTTCAACTTGTACAGATAACGACGTTCGCACAGTTCGCATTCGTTCTCTCTTCCGTACTTCCTCTCGTGGTGTTTATTAAAATCTTCTGTCGTACATTTATCTTCTTTCTATCTATCTCGGCAATTTTCTCACAATCGCTGGCATATATAATCCAGCCGGGCCGAAGTTCCGTATCTTAACTTCCCGCCGAGTTGCGGAGCACCATAAAAGATATTTTTAATAAGCTCGCCACGCAACCGGGCTCCGGTTAATGAAAGCTTCCAGAGGATTATAACGTTGAGCGCGTTAAACGTGTAACGGGGGCCGGACCTTCGTCGTTTAAAATGAATCGATGGACGGGGGTAATCTCGTTGGTCTCTCGATCCGAGCCGGACCATCGAGCGAGAGGTTTATCCGACGTCGAAGATCGACGACGTCCACGCCGGGGATTAACTGCGAGCCGTATAGCCGAGGATGTCCCGGTTGCAAAAATCGACGACTGCCGGGTACAGTCTCGAGTGGCCCAGGGATATACCAGATCGCAAGAAAGTGCTCGAAAGTTGCACTGCTAGGAAACCACTCGCAACTCCATCCGGTTGTTTCATTTTGATTCATTGTCCGGTTGTTTCATTTTGATCGCTTAACACGTTCCGTGCCAAGCCGCTTTTGCTCGACTTATCATTCAGGCCATTTGATATTTTGATTAAAGATTGATATATTATCACACAATATTTCATTACCTCATCAATCCATAAGTAATTAGTAGATTGCGGATCTTTATGCAAAATAAAAATGTTCTTAATTTATTATGGGAAGCAGGAATAAAATGACTTCGTTAGAAGCATCATTATAGTATTCCTAAATTTTTCTAACCTTTTACTGTTTTATATTATATCACCCATCCAATTTCTTCATAAATGCATAAAGATCCGCAGTGTAGTAATTAGCTTGTATAGTTATCACATCGTGTACCATCCGTAGTGAATTTTGGTAATTGACATAAGGGTTGAAATACGATTGAGTACGTTCTTTTCTATTTCGGCGAAAGAAGGCGTAACAGTTCCGCGAAAGTCTTACCGCGTCCCGCAGCTCGACGCGAACTTCTGCCAGAAAAGGAGGACGAGGAGGATGAAGAGGAGAACAGGAGGAATGGGACGCGTCCTCTCGAGAAGCTTTTCAAAATCCAGGGCACGATCTCAGGGTCCTCGCAAATCCGTGAACTTCGGCCCCCGTAATTCCGCATAATTTTCAACTTGGCCGTCGACCTCGTTAGACCCCGCGGAATATCAAGGGACATCGGCGTCGATCGATCGCGAGCCTTTTTTCTTTTTAATCGAACACGCGCCTCTCGTCTTTTTAATCGTAATTATGCCACGCGTTGTCTACGTTCGACTCGTTAGATTCCGCGAATTTCACGCAATGGAAACACGCCTCGTCTCTCGCGACTCTCATTTCTCTCCGCACTTTCTTTCCCTATTCGCGCAATGTACCCATTGTATTATACTTGCAAATAAACCGGGTGTACAATGAGTCGTACACTGTATACGCGGTTCTACGGTCACTGCGGTAGACGCGAGAACCGAGAAGGAACAGAGAAGAATCGACGGACGGAGGGAAAACAAAGTTATTCAAATTACTTTCGCGATACTGTGGCCCGTTGCTTCTACATTGCAAACCACGGGAAACAATTGAATTGCTCGTCGCGACTGCCGAGTGCACTGCGTTGGAAGTGCACGCATCGCACGGTCTCTTTTGTGTTTACTCTTTTAACCCTCGTCCACCGTTCGGGTCAATTTGGCTCGAACCTTTGCTTTTAATCGCCCGTCGCTGTTTCGTTTGAAATGTTAGACGATGTTACGTAGAATTATTGTGAATTCGGCGTAACGAATTTAGTAGTCTAGTAATGAATATTTAATTGTAGGACGGATTTAGTTGAAAGTTTCGGCTCTTGTAAAGGTTCCAATCGTCTCGCGAGCTGGAGTCGTAGTTATAACAATTTGAAAGCGTTCTATCAGGTGCAAGGACAAACCCGAAGGAAAATTGCCGTTGGCGTCTCGAATGACCTGAGCCAGTCCCGCGGCATTCAATTTCTCGAATTAAGTCGAAATAGGAATTCCTGGGAATTATAGGGCGGTATGCGTCGCATTCGCAGGCTCCCTGGTCGCGCGTTCTCATTACGCGGAACGTGTCCCGCGCGGCTCCATCTTGCCACCGAATTAAATTATTGATTTCGAGGCCGGCAGTGTAATCTCGATGATACGGGCTCGCGAGGATCAGCGCCGCGAGAAAAAACGAGGAACACAGGAAATTTGAAAGCGCGCGAATGCTCACCGGGGTCGTTCGGTGACGCGTGGCCCGTGGCAAACGCGTCCTGGCTATCGAGGATCGATTCGAATCGACTCGAATCTACTCGTTTCCGTCCGGTCGGCCAATTTTATCGATGCCGTGTGCCGTGTGCCGTGTGCCGTGTGCTCTGTGCCGTGCATTCGTCGCGCCGAGTCGACGCGTCACAATTTTGATCCGCGTCCCATCGGAACCCAATGAAATTTTTAATCTCCGCTCGCGCGGATCAATCGAAAGGAGCTCCACATAACAGGGTGCTCGCCGACAGCCGGCTGAAAATTCCACGGCTCATTCCTCTGAGCGATGCCTGACCCAAAACGGGAATTGAAAGAAATTCATTATTTCACCTTCGTCTTTTAATTAGCAACGATCAACGGTCCTTCGCTGATCTCTGCGAGAAAGACAGACATACAGAGCTGCTTAGTTGCGGTAGAAATAAAATAATCTTCGTTTTGTACTATTCTGAAGAATTATAACTTATAACTAGGCTGCGGATTTTAGCATTTATGACAAAAATGAGTAATTTGAAATAGCAAAAATATTAGACTTTAAACATTATATTATTCTCAACCTATCAAACATAATAGGGGTGATAATAAATTCACTCCAGTTTGTTGCAATTGAGGTAAGAAATTTTTATTTTGCATAAAGGTCCGCGGTCTACTTATAATATTCAAAACATTTTTTTATATTCTTCTTCTTTCTTGTTTCTCCTCCAGTCGACCTCGATGTTTTTTACTAGCGACCTTTCGCACTTTCAATTCTCGTCGAAATAATCGCGTGTGTACATTCAAACTGTACATACCGCGCACACAGACGGACACGCGCCGAGAAATATCGATTTGCGGAGAGGACGGGTATATTAAAAAAAGGAAGCAAAAGATGACAGGCTTTTACCGAAAAGAGACGCAATTAACGCGCCATAATTATCGGCTTTCCACGGTGGAGGAAGACGAAAAAAAAAGAGGAGAGATCTAAACGGCAGCCATCGATGCGGGAAGCTCAGGCAGGTAATTCGAGAGAGGCAAAGGAGAACGCACCCGGTGCACGATAATATTCTCGCGTTCCGCAAACGAAGCTGCGCGGCGTGGCTCGTTCACCTCAAACGATGTTTCGCGAAGACGTCTAATGGCCGCCGCGTTCATTTCCTAGTTAACGTCGGATGAACGCCCAACCGCAGCAGCGAGCGCGACTCCTATTAATTGCGCGCGGCAACGTCTAATTTCCGAAGGGAAACAAAATCGCGTGGAAGAAACTTTGGCCGAGCGAATCTCTTCGACCGGAAGAAGCCCCTGCAAATTTTCTGTCTTTACGGTGAACTTCCTTTCTTCTCGGAGATCTTGTGTGTCGTCGCGAAAGCGGTAATGTTCTGAAGACATTAGAGGAAAATTGATCAAGAGGATCAATACGTGTCCGTAGAACTTCTGTTTGCAACGATTAACCCAACCAATTTTTATTTTGCCAAAGATTCGTCGTCAACAAAATTTTTACCTACGGAGAACTTCCGTTCTTCTCGAAAATCTTATGTGATGTCGCAAAAACGTTACGGAAATAATTCAAAGTTAGTTAGTTAATCGAGGTTTACTATACAGTGTACTGAAGACATTCGAGTTTCAGAATGTCGTATTATCTTTTGTTTGCCAAATTGACTGAAACAAGGAAAACTTGGACAATTTTTATTTTGCACAAAGATTCGTCGCGCGTCTAGTCAAAATCCTTGCAGAGTTTTTCATCAGCACGGCGCGGCGAGAATGCGTGGACCGGACGGAGAATGAACCTCGAATAACAAATTCATGGAAAAAGACGAATGATCGATGGCATCGGAAAACGATTTAGCTCGTCGGAAGCCATAGAGACTGGGTCCGCGCGAGTAGTACGAGTCCGCTAATGATCGGAAACAGGCTGATTCTGATCGTGCGAACGTTTACCACGATTTTTCGCGTGGAAGAAATTTTAATCCTGATACGATAGAAGTCACGGGGGAGGCTTCGTGGTAATTTATCGCGGTCGCGTGTCATCGCTCGCACGCTTGACGAACGGTTGAATTGAATTCGCGGAGGGTAGTGTGGCAGCGGCCTTGGCAGCCGCTGCGTGTATATGTATATGTGGGTAATATATGTATTACGGGCCGGCGGACAGGGACCAATTACCATTTTCGTTGTGGCCGCTTCTACCCACGTGCATACATATGTATATACACCGGGACGAATATAATAACCATAATTCCCTATTATTGCCCAAGACTGGAGCGTCGCGTTGGACGTCCGCTGCCTCCGTTTCCAGACCAACCATGAAATCTTCTCTTTAATTAACTGCACCCGCTGCGAGCGCCGCCTCGATCCCTTCGTTACCGAAGATCTACGAGCGGGAAATGCTGATCAACGGTCGAAAGGTCGCGATCGTTCCCTGGCGAGATTAACGCTGTCTCCGGCGACTCAGCAGTTCGAAAAATTTCGTAAAATCGAAGCCGTTTGTCGCATAGTACCCCTTTCTCTGAAACCTCCTGTTGGAAAATCAACGTTGATCTTCTTGAAAATTCCAAATTTCTTAACGATTGTAATTCTAGACCGAAATAGACTTCTCTCAGAAGTCTGTTCGAACCTTATACGTTCCTCAGGGTAAAAATTCATCCATTTACTATTTTCACATACTGTAAAACGATTGATCCCTTTATGTTCATGTTGTGAGATGTACTTCTTCAAAATCTGATGTTATAAATGAAACATAACTTGTTGATTTCACGCATAGAACAAAAATGGGTGTACTATTATCCTAGTCTCTTGTTGCAACTAGTTTTGAGGAGCGTACGAGGGTTAATAGACTACCAACAGGTACAGCGTCCTCAACGAACGATTTCCGTTGTTCAGCAAAGAATCGTAACATGATCCAGAATTGCCGAGTGTTAAGTCCGAGATGGATTGGCAGATCGGCGATTAATTAGGTCAGGAGCCTTGCGGTGTAGCAATGCGGTTGAACGGGAGCCTTCGAGAGCTGAAGATCTTAGCTCAAGATCCAGTCCATCGAAGGTATGCGTAGGTAATCACTATAGGTTTCGTAAGGTGCGTGTAGCTTGTTGAAGTGAACTATCCAAACCTACTGCTCCGTTCACAACGACGGCAGACGACGAGCAACAATTTCCGTTCGTAATCCAAGCGAATTCGAAGAATTCGGAACAGATCCGGAACCAGTTTCGGTATGGATTCCGTAGAATTCCGCGAATTCAACATGGACAGCGCCGTAAACCTGGGAGCCGTCGAGTCCACACGGAACAATTCGAAACAGTTCCCGGGAGGATGTGCGCAGTTGGCGATCGCTTTTTCGGGGCAAGTTCTCGCGCGCAGCTTTTAGCGCTAAAGTACATGAGAATTGATACGCGTTTAGTAACTTTGTTCCCATAGGAGGAGCCCGGCTAAATTCATTATTAACTGAACCGTAATTATGCCGGGATTGCGTATAGAGTAAAGAGCAATGCGCGGCGCGGCGGCTGCACTATCACAACCATCGCCCCGGCAATTGAGATCATTGTATGCGCGTAAACGTAATCCGTCGGGTTTAGGCGACACGGTTCTCTCTGTGTTTCTCTTTCCTGCATCTTGTTGTGTAACAACGCCGTTCGCCATCCAAGTTAGACGCTCATACTTCACTCGAGTGTCGCAACATATTTCGAAACAATGATTTCGCACTTAACTCCTTCCTCTAACTCTGTCTTTGTTGAATCATTTGCCCCTGTGAAAATCTATATTCTTCACGCATGTGTAACCGTACTCTTCATGTGCGGACTAAACTGCGAGCTAGAAAATATTTCCCCATGTCGGTCCGCAAATCGTTCAGCGATAAAATACTAGTTAACGGAGCAGAACAACCGGAAGAAAACGTGCGAGTAAGTTCGTTCAATCTGCGCTCTCTGACACCCATAACACCCGAAGGATTGTTACGAGCATCGTCGATCGATCGCCGTCCGAAGTTTCAGATTCGCGACTGGTTTTCGCGCGCAGCGTTTCACCGACGGCAACGGCTCGTCGTAAAAGTTTTACGCGACACCAGACGACGATACTCCGTCGCGCGACATTGATATCAACTATACCTTGTTGCTAGGTATAGCAACAATAAAATCCGCGTTTTAGTGACGATTCCGCCAGGGCAGAGTAATTCGAACGGAACGATATCGAGCACCTTAAACGCGGGGCGCCAACGAACGACCGATACGTGCTGCAACTCGCGCACCTCGTCGCTGGTCATGATTACGATAAGTATTATTATTTTATCGTTGTCGCCGCAATTGTTGGAGACCAGTCCCGTAACTGCGGCGGTATTTCATTTTGGAAAATCCGGAAACTTCGCGCGAAAACCAGAATACCTTACTTAACTCTTAGCACTCGAGTGGCGCCCCTGAGGCGGCATTAAAAATTGCTGTACTATTATTTAAAATATTGTTTAAATTTTTTTTAATGGTTTCGGCGCATAGGTTCGATCTAATTTTGACTTTAAAAACTAACACGGTGCGGAAAGCAGAAGAAAGAAATGATGGACTGTGAGGGTGCGGCAAGAGTAAATTGGTTCACATCGGCGATGGATCAGGGGAAAAATGATTAGGCCTAACGGAAAGCATTAATTTGGTAGCGCGGCGCGGGGCGAGAAGCTGAGGAAAGCGGGAACCGTGGGTGTCCATAATGGACTGTCAGGGTGCGGTAACGGTAAATTCCCTGTCCCTTTGTGAAGGGCGGTGGGGTAGGTAGCTCGGCAGGGATTCCGGGTGCGAAACGAGCTCGGTAAAGGCGAAAAGAAGTTAGCGCTGGGTCCGAGGAATCGAGTTTGTCTGAAGGCGGAAAGGCCGAGGTTTCGGACGTGACCGTAGCCGATAAGAGGATGAATAGCGCAATTAACCAAACACCGTCGGAATAACGATAAACCTTGGGACCTGGTGTATCGAGGAGAGAGCGAACCAGCGCGTTGGTTAAATGGGGTAACTCGACCCATGGGGGTATTACGGCGAGCAACAACGTAATACGCCGTCGAAAGAAACGAAGCGAGGCAGCGTTTTCTCTCTTTCTCGCACAAAGCGACCGTTTGGCTAGAATCTCGAATGGTCTCAGCTTCGCGGCCAGCACCGGCAGCACCCTGTTTCATGGCTGTTTCTTGGAACGAGGCGGAAAGCTCAAGGTAATTTATACTTTCTCGCTCCTCGATCTCGCCGCCCTTTGCTTTCATTGCCCAGGCTAGTCCATGCTCGATAGGCCAGGTTCCTCCATAATATAGCTGCCTCTGCGTTTCTACATAGTTGTTGTTGCGTGGTTCTACGAATTCGAATAGTGGTACGATTTTATTCCGCGGTGCGTTAAATTGACTGGAATTGTAGATGCGGGAGTAAAGAGAACGAGGTTGATGTGAATAGTACGAATTAATTAAATGTTTGTGCACGTTACACAGCGGAGGGAATGAGGTAGACGACAATACGTGAATTAATTTAATGTCAACAGTTGTGTACGTTGCGCAATCGAGAGAATAAAGTAGACGCGGGTGTATGGAGTAATTTAATGTCAACAGTTTGTACACATCGCACAATGCATTCGGGGGAAAGTAGGCGGGAGAATGTCTACTTCAGCGAGCGGAATTTGTTCACATTTTCCGCTCCGACAACGTAGATTCGGCGCGCGTGATTAGATTGCGGATTTTTATGCGTTCGCGAAGAAATCGGTTGGGCAAAGTCTATAATAGTAAAATCTCGGAGACACTTAAAAATATTTATTGACCCCTGCTTCCTACGATCTATGCAGAACATCTTTATTGCGCATAAAAGACCTGTACTGTATATATTAGATGATCGCATAAGTTCGTGCTCGATTTGAAAATAAAATTCTCAATGGTTAAACTTTATTAATGAATTATATATCATTTCTTTTTACGCTCCGCCTTCATCTGATATAATAATGATTAAAGACGACTGGAAGGAGAAATGCAAAGAACGAGATCAGACGCGACACGTTCGAAGTGTGCTCATTCTTCCGTGGATTCGGAAGGAATACATACGAGTTTTTATGTAAATTTCTGTGATACTTTTATGGAAATATTGGTGTTACCGGCGTGACAGAATGACGTTTCCGGGCACGGAGGCTCTCGAATGAGATTCGTCCACGTTCTTTCCGCGAGCCTGTTGGTCAGAGTTTGCCGACATCGAGCATCGGAGGTCGGAGAAGCTCGAAGCACGCGTCGAAGCTCTCCGTTTAAAGATGAACGCACCGAATCCGAGAATTTTAAAGCTCGGCACGCGCGCGCGCGCGCGCGCGGGAGGTACGGACGGCCGAATATGCCCGGAACTCGTTTCTCGTTAAAACTCCGTCCGAATGAAAATTTTAATGGCACATTTCGCAGCAGATATTGCCGCCCGTGACGTAGATCCTCCCCGCGATAAAAGCGAGCCTCGAGAGTTTCATCCGTTTCCGTTTTCCCACTGGCCACGGGCGAGCTTTCACTCGAACGGTAATTAATAACAATTAGAATCCTCCCCTCGGGCTCTGCTGCTTGGCTCTTCTCTAATCTTCTATTCGGATTAAATCTGAGATTTATGCTTCGCTGTGCGTTTAGTACAATAACAAAACAAACTTGTTAGAAATTAATGAAAATATTCGTGTAATTGAGATAATCGAGCACCGAATCATTTATGTAATTCTTTCGAACTCTGGAGAACGATTTCCTTCGTAACTTAATATTTGCTGCAGTCGGTAAAATATTATTATAAAAGTAACGAATCACGGTATTATATCTTCAGGCGGAACCGGAAACAATGCCGTCGATTTCAATGAAAAATTAACTTTACGTCGGCGCTCGTAACAATGCCGCGCGATTCATAGAAATAACCGGATAGGAAAACAAAATACAACGGGTGAAAACGAGTACAGGTCGTTTCCGCCGACCGGGAGCCTTTGTGGCGATCGACGATAATTGCGGCAATTAATTCGCTTGCTAGACGGTATCGAGTGTTTCTTTGACGACGTCGACAAAATCGATTTTTCTCTTCTCTTCTTCCGTTTTCCACCTTTAAACTGCTTGGGACAATCGAGTTCCACGATAGTCTTCTAGCAACCAATTTAAATTGTTATTTATACCTATAAATGAGGGCGAACGACCTCCAAGAAATTCACTTTACGAGGATCAACAAGTTTGGAAACGAAGACGAAAATCGAAATAATCTCCCTTTAAAGAATTCTATTCGAACCAGGGCCCGTTTGAAAAATTGTTCCCGCGGAGCAGATATTTCAGAACCGATGTAACAAAATCTCGACAGGCACGGATGATTTTAGAACGGTTTCTAAAAAAAGTTCCGCCGTTAATGTTTGACATAAAATCTATTAAAAAGTTCTGCAACTCCTTCGACCCCCGGATAAAATACCTCGCTCCTGAAATTTCAACGTCCCGAGGATCTGTTCAACGCCCACATTATCAAACTACGAGCATATCAAACTATGGACTGGTGTACCGACATCGCGGGGCTCCGATTAAAAATAAACTTTTCTGTGCTGTTCGTATGTTTTTAACCCGCACATGGAAAATGTTACATTAATATTCTTTTAATTTGTTCTCTGTCCGACATTTCAGCTGCTCGTTCATGTCGTAAATGCGTGAAGCATTATCCACCAGTTTGCTATAGATGTAATTAATTATTAAGGGACGAAAGTCCGCGAAGCTGCAGGGAGCTGAACAGAAATATTTCCATGCGACAGGCAGCAGATGCGAAGATCTCCGAAACAATATTTCGCGAAGTTGCCTGTGCACGAGTCCCGATAATCTGTCTCCGGCTCGAACACGGGAGTACTTTGTCCGGTAATCGAATCGCGTGACACGCATCGTTTACGTTCGGGCCCGAACGAAATTACGGGACCACCCCGATCGTATCAAATAATTGGGAAACACTTCTGCCCCCGACCAGTCATCTCCTTTCGGATAATGCAACCGCTTTCTCTTCCGCCTTCCGGCGCCTCCTGATCCCATTACTATCTCCTCGCCCCATTTCCCGGACCCTCTTATCGCCGATTCGAGACAACCCGGTGCGTCGAACACCGCGCCGCGCGCAATTTGAATACGGGGACGGATCGACAGACTATCTCTTATCACATTCCCGTCGAGCTATCACGGCCATAGCGACAAGAGGCTCTTCCGAAACGCATTGTCGAGATGGATTTTCGCTGACTTGTGAGGGGAATCAACTCTCAACTCTCTAATTTGTAAATTGTTACTTTCACGATGAAAAATTGCATCGAATTAATATGTGCCCATAATTATGAGAGTGGTCTAAGTCGTATATTTCTTGTTCCAAAATAAATATTTCAAGGAAAGGGATAACAAGCACAAAAATTACATTTAATTAATATGTTATGGCACATATCATTAGTAGATAGCGGGTTTTATGCATTTATGACAAAAACGAGTAAATGTAATTTAGTAAAAATGCTGTTATATTATTTTCAACCTATTAAGCATATTCAGAGAGAAAATCAATTTCTATTTCACTTCAGTTTGTTGCAATTTAGGTGGAAAATTTTTATTTTGCATAAAGATCTGCTGTCTACTTCTTATTGATCACATGGTGCGACAGTTTGTGATAAGTAGACTGCGGATCTCCATGCAAAATAAAAATTTTATACCTGGATTGCAACAAACTGAATTGAGGTAGAAATTTATTTTCTTCGTTGAAAATAATATAACAGTATTTTTATATTCTTCTAATGTTTTCACTGTTTTAGATTACACCTTCTCAATTTTCTCATACATGCATAAAATCCGCTGTCTAGTGATAAGATTCATCGTTAGACGGCGGATTTTCTAACAAAATCGAGTTCGTCAAGTCTATTCACCGTATGTAATATAAATGTCTGAAAATCGCTAACCGGTTACGGAATCGGAAAATGATGTTAGCTTAATGATGGGTCTGTGAGGAGTAAGAAAACTATGTCGGAGGCTGTATGCATGAATTTATCGAACTGTAAGGATGCACCGTGCACGTCGACGGTCTCCGGTTCGTTATCGCATTGCAGAAACGCAGCCAAGATGGTCGGAAAGCAGTCGAGCCTTTAAATCGTGCGGTCCGATTAACGATTTGCGGTTCCGTCGTGTTCACTCTGACGAGACGTTTCGGTTCGGTTCGACGATTCCGAGTGCTATTCTGCTACGGTATATCTCTTTCTCTCGGTGTTTGTGTAACGAAAGAAAATGCTGGGAACTTGCGATACGCCGCCGCAACTGCATAGGAACAGTTGAATATTCAACACTTTCGCTGTGCTGAAATTTACACGAGCAGATCGACGCTGCTCGAGAAACACCGGGGACGTTTGTTGTGATTTAAGAAACACGAAATAGAACCACGAACCGTGGATAAAATCCCGGACGAGTTGTTGTCGATTTTCCGGGGTACGTTTCCTCCGGAAAACAGTTCGCCGTTTGTATGAAAATAACGAGAACCGTCGAGGCACGGTGTTAACGCGTGCTCCTTAAAACTCACCGCCGACATAATTAATTTCGCTCCGACACCTCGTCTCTCGCCTCTCGCCTCTCGCCTCTCGCCTTCGTTCCCTGTTACATCGCGGAAATTTCACGGCGAATAACAGACGGTTCCGCGTCCCGTCTAACTGCCGTGCGACACCGGTTGTTTATTTCATCGCATCCGAGGATTGTTATTCTCCGAGGGTGTAACGCTTATTACCGTATTCGAGGCTGTTAAATTATGAACAATGCCTCCCGCCGGAAATGATGCTCGCCGAACGCCTACACAAACGGGAAATCCGCGCAATGTTTCGCCAAATTGCACGAACACCTTGATTATCCTCTACGAAAGTCCTTGAACATTGAAATACGTCTGTCCGGAAAGTATCCGACCTTTTAAGTGGGCTAGAAATTAATTTTCTTTGTTGATATGTTTAATGGGCTGAAAATAATATAACGATATTTTGAAATACTTCTAATGTTTTCACTGTTTTAAATTACACCTTCTCATTTTTGTCAGAAATATATAACATCCGCTGTCTAATAATTATTATTATATTTTCCCCTGAAGCGTATCCAACTTATCTCTTATCTCGTCCCAGCGAGCTGGCCTCGCGGGCACGCGCATTGCGCGCGAATGATCATTAACGATGCTGAAATATGCCGCCTGCTTGCACTCGACTCGAGGACGGACCTTTAACGAGAAAAGCCCCGTTGAAAAATGAGATCTGTCCTCGCCGGCAGCGAACGCCTCGTAAATATCCTCTTATAGCCGTATGGCGATCTTCTTCCGCTCTCATTAATGTCGCGGAAACTTCGCGAGTTTCCGAGCTCACGCGAATCCGCAAAGTCGAGCCTGCCCGGACCTCCAAAGCTTCGACGTTCCTGCTCTGGCAACTAGAAACACGCTCGCAAAAAATTTCACCGCCTGCCGACGTTCCGACTCGGGGAGAGTTGTGTTTTCATGCTGCTGCTGCGAAAGAAGTTGCACGAGTTGATATCAAAACTTTCAAAGTCAACTTTCGTACGGGAATCCGGCTGCACGGAACTCTTCTTATTTTTATGAAGCAGAGTGACCTGTCCCGTGATACGCTCTCCACGTTGAAAGAGTCTAGCAGAATGAGCACGGTCCAGCGGCCCCCGCGACAATTGTTATCGATATCGTGTGCAGAACCATGCTTCTAGGTTGAAAGACGGTCGCCATATATTTTTATTATTTCAATAATTGTAAAATAAAAAGTCTGCCGTCAAAAAGCGGTCATTTTGACAACCGAGAAAAAAGATGATAAAGTTAGGGTGGTTATCCTCATATTACCCCTAAATGAATGGTTAGCGACTTCAAAAATTTGGGGGGACTGTCTTTCAACCTAAAATTGTTTTGCACACGATATCGATATAAATTGCCATGCTTATCCTGCTAGACCTATTAAACAGTAATTGTTCACAGATGCCTCGCTGAGGCGATCTAATTTTATGAAAATTATAAAGTAGTCTTACGAACGGAAGATTTCCCACATCAGAGTGATCCAGCGCTTATAGGTTTTATTGGCTAGTTCACATAATCCGCGGAAGCAGCGGTGTCGTCGAACGCTTGGTAGCAGGATGGCGAATTTCTCCGATAATTAATGAATTTTTGCGGCAGGCGATACCCTTCGGAATCGCATTATGTTCAATGAAAAGTTGCGCGGAGCGACCCGACACGTCCGCGATAGAGCGAATTGAGCGAGTGGCCTGCAATTAAGTGGATTCTGTAGGCAGAGCGTGTGCGGGCCTCTCGGCGCGAGAAGGGGTAAATAGTGGGGGTCGTTTAACTCGATTTTCGCGTTATCTTTAACGAGGTTAATGTCACTGTGACGTCCCATGGTCCGGCGAATGTCGTTACGCTCCTGTTACACCCGATAGATATCGGTCTCCGGGCGAGCTTATAGAAAATTCGATTTCTTTCCTCGAAGTGTGTCCAGCTGGGAATCGGATACGTGGGAATCGTGCTTTCTATCTTCGTGCTCGGGTCCTCGCAAGTAACGGGCAATCTAGAGCAGCGTTTATTCAATTTCTATCTATTCGCGACGCCATTGTTTCCTCCGATCAAGAAAAAAGAAGACGAAATTATCTGAATCGAACGATCTCGTCACCGGTGACTGTCGCGCGCGATTTAATTGGCTCGATGATCGATCGCCGACCGGTGACAATTACAGCGTTACGTTAATTTCCCTCTGTCTCCGTGCGGACGATACACCGCGGGCATTCGAATCAGCCGATCTATATTAGTTACGCGATTAATACGGCCGCGGCGAAATGAACGTCCCGTCATCTATCTTGCATTAATTCGACGAACCGACGCGCGGCGCCACGGGATCCCGAACAAATATTCCGATCTACGTGCCATTGCAAGATCGATCGCCTGCAGATACCCGCTATGTATGTCCGGCGATGCTACCGTGCGCTACGGGCGATTAGGTTAACGCTCGTCCTACTATTTACGGTTCCAACGATTATTCCCAATTCCCAGTCACGATCGAAACGACGCGCGCAATTTTGGGCATTCTGCTTTTACCTGGCTAATTATTATTATTTATTTAATGCTTTAAACCAAGTATGGTTTATATAGCATATACAATACATAAACATATTAACATAAACTTAACTTAAAACTAGTTTATGTAGCTTCTACTTGGTTACACTACTTTAACGAAATTAAATTTTAATTGCACATCGCTTAACACTAAACCTACCGACCATCAAAAGTGACTGATGTGTATACATAGTATTATAAAAATAACAAGATTAAAATTTATATTTTGGGCGATTTTTACTACAATATTATACTGGAGTCATAAAGTATATTCAATAAATTCCCATTAAAACACCTTTACAATTTCAATAATTGTCAAATAAAATATCTAAAATGGGTCATTTGACCCCTCGTGGTAGAGTTAGTGTTAATAAAATCGAGAATGTACCTGGCTAATGTTGGAACACTGATATTTATTCGCTCGTCGTCTCATCATGGTGGACTTATTCGCGAACAAAAATTTCTTAACAATTTTACAGACGTTCGTCCGCGATCGACTTGTAGAGTGCCGTATCGCGTAACAACCTAAATGCTCATGCTTGAAGCAGTGAAAGGAAGGTTCTTAATTCTCGGCAAGTTTCGAGCGACGATGTTTCACACGATGTTCCACAAACGTCTCGAGAGAAGGCAAACAGACTTGCGGCGAACGTTCCCGCGGAAATTTCCGTAATTTTTCAACGGGAAACGAGACTGTCCGCGTCGGCGGCCTGTGGAATAGTATTATTACGTGGAAAAGAACGGAGATTACCGCGGTCATTTTTTCCCTCTCGGTGCACGACAACCGTCGCTCGGACAAAGTAAATTCCAGGCTTCAAGCATCGTCTTACTTTGTACTCGCAGCGGAGAGGCACGAGTCGAGTTGCGGAAAAGACGAGGAACTACGTCTCCGAGAGCAAATACGTCCCAACCTTTCGCAGACGAGAGCGAGAAAGAGAAAGGGAAGGCCGAGGGGACGCGTTTGCGTTTTAATTGGATCTAATAAGACGAGCTTTCTTCCTCGGACCGCTTAATACCCTTGCGACCATTGTCGGAACACCGGCCGAACTTGTAATTGCATTTTCATTTGCGTTACTTTTTCGTCATCCGATTATTCGCTCGACGATTACGCTTCCTTCCGCTTGATGACTGGTTTCTGAGAGCTCGAAGCTCTCGCCAACTCTCGCTCTTTTGATCTTCGCACACCTCGTCCTCGCGTTTATCACTTTTTCAACGTTCTTCGCAGAAAAATCGGACGGTAACTACGCGAGGAACAGAAATCTCAGAAATTTCAACTAGAAGATACCTTTCTGACTCGGTACTGTAGTGTGGGGCTGTTACTTTCCCGAAGCTTCGAAGGATTCGAAGGAACGAAGGGAATTTCGAAGTTTCGAAGTTTCGAAGTCTTCGAAGTGCCCGAAATTTCAATGTCACGATTTTTGATTAATAAAAACATTGACACAAAAATTAGATTAAAAAAAAAGAAACTCCGTTTTTTTCAATCTTCTAATAATTTACAATACTACGGAGGTTCGAAATTCGAAACTTCGATTCTCATCGACTTCGAAGCTTCGAAACTTCGAAGCTTCCAAACTATGATTCTCATCACCTTCGAAGTTTCTGAAATCGAAGCTTCAAAGCTTCGAAATCGTCGACCTTCGAAGGAAAGTAAACAGTCCTACTATAGTGCAGGCATGTTTACCTCTATCGAGGCGAAAACGTCCCCCCATCTCACCACCACGCGCTGCATGAAAGAGATGGTAGGGGAAACAAGCGTTTGAGAGGCCCCGGAAGGCTGCTGCCGAAACGCAGTAGTTATACCATTTTTATTTAAATTATCACAATTTTTCGATAGTCTTGAGTACTCTGGTTGTTTTAGATTTTTTGAGATATCAGCTTCAAATCGTTCACGGCGAATCACAGCGGTGATTCCTTCTCGTTATTAGTTATCTCCGAAATTCCGGAAACGCTATAAACGTAATTTCATTTTGATCCTGGGACAAATGAGAAGCAATTTACATGGTCGCGGTATTCGTTCGTCGCCGACCAAGGGAATTAAAACAGCTGTTACGGCGAAAGGACCTTGCAGTTTTTAAATACTCGTCGATGAGCGTCCTGCAGAGGCTCGTCCTTCTCGTCCGAGCTGCACAAAAAGCCGCCGCGAACTGGAACGATAACAATTGTAATGCAGTTTGACGGTAATAATAATTCCATCGGCCCTTCGACGCGAACGACACTCGGACGAGACACGTTTCAACGGACAAACGAAGCAACGAAAATGGACAGGAATTCGAGCACGGATTAAATTCCGGATTGACTCGATTTGCAGTACTCTAACGAAATTCCTATGAAAATACGGGACGTACATTGAAACGAGTATGGACGCTTGTTAATTACAATTACAATGACGCCGCGCGCAATCGCCGAAATTTATCCCGCATTTTACGAATTTTTTGAGGATTCCCCCGTAAATGGACCGAGGTGGAGTTTAATTTTCAGACGGGGGAGGATAATGGACTTGGTGCTCGTTATGCGATGAATTAGGAGATAAATCTTTTCGTGTGTGGCGCAACAAGAGCTACATAGATCTCGCAGGATCTATGAAGATCGGATTTATCGGTCGCTGATACGCTGGTACGCGAATACGAGACACCGAGAATCGTTTCGACGACACAACCGAACTCACGCGAAAAATTCACAGATGAAAGGATGAGAAGACGGCCATCTTGGCGGCCGGATTGCGATCGGGGATGATCTTCTCGATCGTCGAAATCCGCGGGAATCGTTTCGGGATTGCGAGCTTTGCGAGAGGCCGTGAAAGGGACGATAATTGCTCGGCGCTTTCGGCGAAATCGTGGCCAAAAGTGAAAATTTTTTCCGTAGTTTAAAAACCTGTGTAGTACTACTTTATTTATAAAGTGCCCGAGCACGTTCTTTTTTTTTGTTACTTAATATTAGTTAATATTTAATACGTACTTCTGTCACACACTTTGTCTTTAAAAAATTACATGTAATTCAAATATTTTTTTCAAAAATACCATTAACTTGAAGATCGAGACCTCCGCTTTACAACGACATTAGCCGCATCTGATATGTGGGATTTTTTCCACCTGGATTGGCCATTACGGTACACTGTGCACTGTGCGACGGAAGATCGAAAGCGGGAAAGAATCGTTCGAAACATCTTCCACGAATTTACGGGGCTCGTGATTTTCTAGCGGCGACTACGAAATCACTAGTGGCGCGCAATTGGCATGATCCGTCTCGATCCGCGCGGCAGTTTCCACCGTTTCGAGCGCACTTACCTCGAATTATCCACCGCGCTCGTTTACTTTTCCCCGATGAATAAACAAGACGGACTTCCATTCGACGAGCATTTCTCGTAGAGCCGAGAAACATCGAGCAACTCGTTAGTAGGAGTGGAAACCAGAGCTGAAACCGAAATCGCGAACAAGTTGTGTAAGAATCCCGGATCAAATTCGTTCGCAGCAAATTGCGTTTCGAGAAAGTAGCTCGCGCTTAAAAGCAATCGAGCTCTCGACGCAGACAATTAAATTTCGTCGAGAGGAAGAGCAACTCGCTGCCCGGAAAAACGAATCGAGTCGAAGGAAAATGAAAAATGCGCGTCGAAAGTTCGCGCGATTCTTCTCCGAGGAGTTTATCAACCGTTCCCGAGGGCGAGTTCGAGATCCTGTTCCCGAATTGTTCGCTTCTTTTCGTTTCTTTCCTGCGGCGAGGAACTCGAACAATCGATTCCATCGTCTGAGGAAATAATGAAACCTCTCCATTTGGAGGAACGTTTTACGAAACACGCTCTGCCATCTCGAGTGATTTCGCGCGGGCCGCCGAGAGCCGACCGAGGAATAATAATTTATCTTCCGGGGACGAGAAAAAGGCCGATTTTTATCCATTGCGCGAAAATTGGAGAATGTTACGGTTGCGAGAAACGTGGCGAAAACCGTGTGGCCAAAACATTAAAAATGAACTTTCCCAAATTTTTAATGAAACCCAGGAACGTCTTGAGGTTCTGGCCACGTTTTGTCGATTGGGACCACTGTGCATGTGCAAGATTAAGACTCGTCTCCCACTCTACCGTTCCCCTTCTACGACGCTATGCCACGTGACTCCGGTACTGGCAGAGAGAGGGTAACCATATTCCCCTCAATTCGAGTCCAGAATTGCAAGGGTGCGGAATTCGCGTTCTCATTTCTCGATAATACGAAAGTGGGGTTCTCCAGTAGTCAAAAACGCTAGATAAAAGATCGATCTAGGGCGCTATCTCCCTCAAAGGTCCCATTTTTTCGTTTACGAGGCGTAATTTGCATTATTCGGCAGCATGTAGCTATGAAAATGATTGTATGCTTCCGAATAATGCAAATTATCCAGATCGATCTTTTATCTAGCGTTTTTGACTACTGAAAACCCTCGTGTTTGTATTATCGAGAAATGAGGACGCGAATCCCGCACCCTTGCAAACCTGGAAAAAGGAGTCTACTCCCTGAGGTAGTTCCCAGGAAAAACGCCGCATGTCACAATTTCAAAAAATTTTAGTTTATGTATTAATTGAGCTTTAAAGTATAGGATTTACATATTTACCAGAAAAAAGTCGAAAGGCTGAAAAAAAATGCAATTGAACCTATTGCGATGTCCTATGTGAATTATAACTTTAAACGACAATATCTCGAAAGTGAAAGTATGTGATATTCTTCCTGACAAACACAGATATTAGAATACACTTGAGAATACCCTGAAGTAGAATGTATGTGTTAAGTTTTGTCAGAGTACATGAAACACCAGAGGTCTGGTTCCGAGAATGTCCCTAAAAATAAAATCTCTCGAGATTTTTCTTTCGGTTAGGGGACAATGTTTCGCAGAGTTGCCGGAAGATTTTCCGAAGGGAGTTCACGGGGAAGTTTTCAGTGACGTTAGAGTCGCGATAACGAATGTCCCCGTCGAGTTTTCGATCGTGGAGGGCCTGCGACACGGATCCAAGCTGTGCCCGCTCGAAAAACTTGTCCACCTCGATTCGCGTCGGGTCTTTTCAACCCCGATGGTTATCCAACCGTGGTCGCGCAATATCCGGCGATGGTGGAATCGTCGTCGCGACGCCAGAAAGTATAAAGAGAGAGAGAGCCATGGACCTCAGGGAATGCTACCAATCGTTCCACCTCCCTCGCTTTTCCCCGACGCGCGACGCATCGATTTTATTAAAATCGCTGTCGGCTCGCCGGAGAGCCATCGCGTCGTCGAATGGTCGAACGATCGACATGCAAAACCTTGCGATTTCGCATCCACTGAAATTGAAAGTGCATCGAGCCCTGCGCGTCACCGCGACGGAACTGTAAACCGTTTTTGACGGACTTCCTTTATAGTCGACTGCTATCGATTTAATCTGCCACCACAATGTCCTTTTTCAAATTATTGTGAACAGCAATATCTTTGTTATTTGTTCGTGCTGAAGATGTATCTTCCGCTAAGTACGCTAAGGGCAAGATATAATAATAATAATAATAATAATTAGACAGCGGATTTTATGCATTTATGACAAAAATGAGAAGGTGTAATTTAAAACAGTGGAAACATTAAAAGAATTTCAAAATACTGTTAAAGAAAATTAATTTCAATCTCACTTCAGTTTCATGCAGTTGAGATATAACATTTTTATTTTGCATAAAGATCCGCTGTCTAATAATAATATACACCTCTTTAGACAAGACACCGAAGAGAGAGGCGGTTCAATTTTGCTTTCCGTCGATCCTTTCCGTCGATTCCGTCGAGCTTCTCGATATTCTAGTTTTCGAAGATCTTTTTGGGGGAAACAAAAGATTTAGTCCATTGCAGAACGTTGCCAGGATAATATTGATTCGAGGTAATATTTTACTCGGGGAACACTGCGAACATTTTATATTGTAACGGGAACGTTTCATATCACGTATCGGACCCGACCTCATCCCGTACTATTTGCAATACCGATACTGTTTCGCTAAATTCCGTTCGTCCCCGCGTACACGGTATAATATTCAGAAAATCTGCGATTCTCTATCGGATTTTTCGCACACATCGCAAGCCAGTACGGGTTGCGTTTAATCAAATATTGCGAGTACAAAGACCATTAGCGAGCCGGTTAAAGCTCTCGGATGGGAGACCATTGAAACGAGACGTGCCTCGCACATTCTATTCGAACGGAAGTTTCGATTTCCACGAGCGAAATAATAACATCAACTAACGCCATTACTTTATGTCTTACGACATCAATTCTAGCAGCATTACTTGTTCCATTTGGTTGCTTTATAATATAATAATTAGACTGCGGATCTTTATGCGTTTATAGCAAAATTGAGTACATGAAATTCAAAATTGTTGTCAATATATATGTATATGATTTCTCCTCTATTGAAATGATTAAGGGAAGAAATAACATCGAATTTAGTTTCTATATTTCTTGCAATCGATGCAGACAATTTTTATTTTGCATAGAGATCCGCAGTCTAATAATAATATATTTACATAATCCTAGCCAATACAATTTTATCTTAACCTTTCATTCCCATTGTTTGTTACTTCTTTTTTTCTACTATCCAAGTATACTAAATATCTACATACAGTGACTCCCACAAATATTCGGACACTCTTAAAAAGACAATGACTTTTTTAATATTGTACTATACGATTTGAACTTTTTTCGGAAGTTAGAGCAATTAGTTTACTACAAGATGTGAAAAGAAATTTTTTAAAAAATTGCAATAGATCGGAATTGTAGAAAAAATAGTAAAAATTGCATTTTACAATTTTTTTATCTATTGAATCTATCTATTGAAAATTTAAAAAATACGTTTTGTCACTGTAATCTTAGATACCTAAAATAATACAACAGTGAATTAACATTTTTGTCACAAACGCATAAAATCCGCTGTCTATTTACATGAAATGTCTTTCAGTAAAACACCAGACATTTCCTATGCGGCGAGTTACTATAATATTACGATTTTTTTGTACGAGATACGATGTACATGGAATTATTAGAAACAGTGATGCGGCGGTTGCTCTGCCGGATAATCTGCGTGGGAATGAAAAACGCTGGGAGCCACGGCACGTTGGCGCTCCGATTCGTGATCTCCATTGCAAATTCATAGCTTATAATGAAAACGTTTGCGGTTTCCACGGGTTTTCCCTCGCCGCCGAGAGGAACTTTTGAAAGACCACTTATGGACAAAAACTGCGTCGTCTGTATAAAGCCTCGGCTACGATTTCACTGATAAACTGGATCGTGAGGCGATAGCGCGTAGGACGCGTTCGAAATTTCGCGCACAATGGCTCGGCAACGCGTCTCCCATCCCTATTATCGCGTTACCGTCGCATTGTTGCGTACTTGTTGCGCCGCGCCGCGAGCCCGATCCGCCATTATTTCGCGCGATTCAAATAATCCGCTCAGCGCCGAAACGCTACTCTAGCAGGAACTAACAAACAAGTACGCATTGGCAAACCTGCTTATTTCCTGCCAACATGTGCAGACTTTCAGTTGATAGCACAAAGTGATCGGTCAGCTCATGCACGGATTTATAAATTCGCGAAGGAAGAATAAATAAAAATCTTTAGCGATCGGTTTGATCGCAAGCGACAAGAGCCAATTCGAAACGTTTTTGTTTCTTCGATAATTGTCCTACGCTGAAAATGAATGCATAAAGAATTCTCGCTGAAATCGAGGAGAGCTGCGACAAGAACAAAGCTCCATCGCTTTTGTTGAAAAGCGCAGGCTGTAACAGAGACGAACACCGATGCAACTTATCGGATGCAGAGCTGACGAGTCGCGATCGTGAAAAGTAATTAGACAAGCCAGGCCGGATTTTTGTCGGTGTTAATCATCGCGGAAGATGATTATGACTCCCGATGAATGGGACGAAACGTTGGAAGGGGATCGAGCCGGGATTCTATTGTCCCGGGACTGCGTCCGTGACTGCGACTGCAAATGCAACTGCGAAATCCCGGCTGCAACCACTCCGCTCTCCTATAAAGGACCACGCCAACGCGACGCTGTCCCAGATTTCGAAGAAATCGTAATTGCAGCCTCGGGTCCTCGGGCACTCTCTACTCCGCCGATGCTCTTTCACGGAGAATGCCATTTTTGTGTTCTTAGGCGGCAGCCACGTTTTCTTTTCAGCTCAGCCCCGTCCCGGAGAGCGAAAGAGTCGCTTATCGCCGCGGCACCGACTACCGAAATGAACCGGCTCGCTAACGAGACAGCGACATTAATGCAGTTTTGCAAACCCGACAATGACCGTCCCCGCGTTCCTCCCGCTCGCTCATTCTTTTCCCGTTCCAAGCAATAGGAATTTCAATGGAGCCCAGCGGCTGGAAAGCTCGTTCCGTTCTGCGGTTAAAGATTGAAAGAATTTAATGTTGCAGTGTCACTTTAAAAATGATGCTTAAATCTATTGTTATACCAACAATCGCGGAATTTGTGAAACCATAGTCTCGATACATAAATGAATATCAGTGTTTTGTATTATTAAAATTATACGAATTAAGTTGAGGAAGTGTACTTGAAACTTAAAATGGGGGACATTTTTGTTGCGTTTATAGAGGATCTACCGTAATACGTTGAAAATAATATGATCGTGTTTTTAAATTCTTCTAATGTTTTTTCACTGTTTTAAATTACATATCTACTTATTTTTGTCATAAATGCATAAAATCCGCTGTCTAATCATGACATTGTAGTCATCAGTAATTTAAGCCGTTCTCAATTGATTCTGTATTCTGTTGGAAACTCATCATTCATTTAACAGGACTGCGAGGCGACGGCTCGACTGTCCACGGATTTATATGTCGAATTTTTCACAATTTGGCAACTTTTTTTGGACGACCCAATTCTATGTATTCCACGGGACAAATGTCCATATATATATCCTGTTTGTTGTTCGAAGCGGAATATTTCCGCGAAAAAAAGGATTTGCGAAAGACAATAGAACTTTTGCTTCCGCCGCGCCGGCGGCATGGAGCTTACACCCAGTACCCATCCCGTGTATGGCGGGACAATAATTGTTGTTCCCGGTTTTGCTAGTGTAAGTCGTTTCACGATGAAAAACGCATTTCCGCTCGCATCGTTCAACCGAGAATTAAAAGCACGGAGGGCAGGATTATCAGCGGAGCGTTTCGTTTACAAAATCGTCGACGAACGTAGAAAATTCTTGCTGACTCGCTGAATAACATAAAATTCTGCGAACCCGCTAGGGAATGTGTATACGTATAGAGGACCGATATAATTAATAAGATTTCATCTCTTGGACGAACGGGACCGGAAATTACCTTCGGCGATGGAGATATCGCGTGGCCGGAATTAATATACGGACACTCCAAAAAACACGGTAACTTTTTTAATATTGTACTATTTGAACTTTTTTTTGGAAGCTAGAGCAATTAGTTTACTACAGGATGTGAAAAGAAATTTTTATTTCTATCCATTAAATAGATCGGAATTGTAGAAAAAATACTAAATGTTGCATTTTGCAACTTTGTTATGTGGGCTTTTATATTTATATTGAAAATTTAAAAAATACGTTTTGTATTTTTAGTGTCGTAAAAAAAATTACGCCAGGTACATGAAAAAGTCGAAGACGGAGATATACCATACACAGATCCTTAAACCTCATTTCGCGAATTGGATCTGTCCCTCGGTGTCAAATGGACACAATGGTAAAAGATCGATAAAATAACAAGGTAAACAGTTATTTTTCGATGTTTCTTAATTCAAAATACATCTTATTTCGGTTGTTTCGCATTAAAAAAATAAAAGTCACGAAGTTTCAGGCTTTACCTACAAATAACAGAACAGTATAACTTATTCCGGGAAAAATGAGTGAAATTGACACAAGGGACGGATAAGGATTAATTTGTTACTACACGGTTCACGTGCCACGTGTATTTTCGTACACGTTCAAAACTGTATGGGGAATTGTATGGGAGGACGAACTTTTTTATCCACGATAAATTGGAAAGCGCTGGAGTATTTCGGCAGAGTTCTCATTAGGCTCGGAAGGAGGCTAATCATTCTGGTACATATAAGCTCATATACCTTTACAGATCGATTCGAGCTGATTCAAACTCAGTGAAAGGGTCTAAACACCGAAACCTTCTCGAAGGGCTTGGTCACGATCGAAGACATTTTCATTAGAGTTTTCGATGGTGGATCCGGGGATGTCGTGATTGCCTTCCGTCCATTCAGCACAATAGCCGGCGGCGGAAGGCCGAGGAAAATTACTTTGATCGATTGCACGCGATCCATGGAAGTTTGTTGCGGTCGTAGTCTCGGCTCGACTTGATTCGGCCGTGGCTCTCTCTATCGTGTCGCGATATCGAAACTTTGTCGTGTGTATATAGAACGGGAGAGGCTCGTCGCCTCGATTCGATACCATTTGATACGATTCGATTCCGGGTGATCTCGTCGGGACACATTCGTCGCTCCATTTATAAGCCGGAGCGCGGAGTTTCCCAAAGTTTCCGGTGTGCTCTGGTGTGTATTCCTAGAGCGATAAGCGGCCCGGGAAATTCTCGACGAATCGAACTTCGATCTTCCGACAACCAATAAACGCTCCAAGTTTACACACCGCGTTGCACAGCGCGCCAAAATATTTTCTTTGCTCCTTCGGGAAGCTGGAGGATTAGGTCGCGAAAAATATTCTGCGCTCGCTTTTGTTGGCGAACTTTCGAGCACGATCGCTGGATTGATTTGATTAGGCGAAATCTTGATAATTCATTTGTCTGAATATTTTCTTGATTTGTCTGAATATTTGGAAGCGTCGAAAATTGCTGCTCACTTTTTATGCTCGAGGCAGAATATTTTCTTTTTTAGTCGCTCAAAATATTCTGCGGGTCAGGCGAAATCTTAATAACTCATTTTTCGGAATATTTTCTTTCTGCCAGTCGGACGTTTATAGTTGCTCCGGTCGCGTATTTTGATTACCTTATTTCTATTGGGCGCTTGGGCGCCGGGAACACGAGCCGGTCGCACGGTTTCAATTTCCTGCATTTTGTACATGCATAGCTGGCGAGTGCAGCCACGTGCAGCGGCTTTGCGAGAAATAGATTCTACGGGTATAACAGCCGAGTATTAACAACTCTGCTTCAGCGAGTTACACGTGGGCAGCGAGCAATAATAACCCGTTCGATTGGATCCTTTCTGGAAAGCTCTTTATGACTGTCTGGCCGCGTAGCATTAATTCGGTTGTTACAGGGTGCACGGTTGTACCTCCTCGCCGGATTAACGCGCTTTAATGAAGGCGCGACGAATCTGCTCACGTTTTCAACCCACTTTCGCGTTATCCTATTTTCTCGCGCGTGTTGGAAAGCCGTACGAAACGGTGCGGCCGAAAGGAAATTAACACTGTTTTAACCCATGCGCCATGGATCGCATAGTAATCAACCTGTGACGTATGCTGGGCTCGTTCAGATCCACGGGAACTTGCAATTTCTCTTATCGAAAATTTTTACATTCACCGCATAAAATGTATACAACTCCACCTCGCTGGATGGACAAACACAAGCACGCCTGTGGGATCGTTAACAAGTGGAATTTCGTTATGGAACTTCTGGATTATATTCTTGTCGCAACGGAGGCTCCCGCAACGCGGGAAAGAGGGAAACCGACAATTTCAAACAATTTTGAGTTTAACGTGTTTTCATATGTACCTCCGTGTGTACTCTTTATCACTGAGCTATGTCATGCTGCAAATGAAAATGTCTCTGAGCGGATAGAAACTATTCGAAATTCCGTTATATACAACCTTGCAAAATAATGGATTAAAAAACCCTTCGTTTTCTATCCCTTTTTTCCGTGAACATCTCGCATATGGGTCTCCTATCCTAATGCGTTTCCGATGCAGCCGAATATCCTCGATTTCCATTCGGCAATTCGGTGCGAACGAATATATCGAGTATATTAAACACTTGTGCGCTCTTTGTGTTTGCTTGAATTGATCGAGCTAGTCTCTCTCTCTCGCAGATATCTCGCCGCGTCGCGTCGGGGCGAAGCGTCGAAGCGTCGCATCCTATGTGAACCGCGTGCTGGCGACGCTGAGTACCGGTGCTGCTGCTTCTGCTTCCTACGATATTAATATATCGCGAGAGCACACAGCGCGTCGCGTCGTAACACAACAAAGTGTTCAGTCTGCAATGCACGGGGTGCGCCAGCGCAGCGCGAGATTCTTTTATGCGCCAGTAAAAAAGACACAACCGCTTCAGCTTGATTCGTCTCGGGTTATTCAAAGTTTTCATTGTGCTAGCAGCTTTCTATTAACAAAGGCACTGAAAGCCGCGGAACAGGGGCACATCGAGACAAACCGTCGAGGTGTACAAGAAGGACCTAACACCTTTTTTCACGAAGAATCCGTAGGAAGGAGGCGTGTCGACCCGGGCGTCGACGATTGTTCGGCCGAGAACCCTCTCGAAACGCCCGCGATTCACAGTGCTCTTCGACGATCGATCGATCTTCGTCGTCGTACTCTTGCTCTCTACGTCGCCTCGAATCGACGGCCACGCTTAAAAAGCTTGTCCTCCGAATGAATCGTCCTGTCGACAGCCTCAGCTACGAAATTCAACGGACCGGAGACGTTGATCGAAAGATCGATCGCGCTACACGACTTTCCTCTATAGGCGCCGAGAGCTTAATCGCTGTAATTACGTTCACCAGCTTTCCCGCGGTCTCGAAACCCTGTTCCTCTGCTGGTCGCGAGAGATAGAAATTAATCGATTGTTGATCTTCGCGTGAAATAACCATTTTCTTCGTTCTCTTGCGAGATTAAAATTGTTAAGAAAGAGACGGATGCGTATGTGGACCATGTACCTTGACACGAATTATCATGCGATGTGAATGAAGTCATTTTAAATTGAATTAACTCCAGATATCATCGATTCGACTAATCGCGGTCTAAATCATGAACTGCACAAGCAAATACGCTCCGAATCGTATCGTGTTTGGTTTCATTCTAATCAGAGGAACGCCACAAACACGCTGATAAAGGTTCCATCGAGAAACAATGAAAACCAAAGAAATATAATCATCGAATCAGTATCGTGTCTCGCTGATACATCTAATCCTACGCCACACGGAGACGCCGCTCTACACATTTTCGTCCTAAACGCATAAAATGCACAGTTTAATGATCCGGACGTTGAACCTTCGAGCAAAGTGAAGCATGTTAAACGAAGGGAGAGTAAAAAATGGTTGTTTAACGCTTTATTAAAAAGCGATTAAATCAGGTCCAGGTTCAAAGGCTCTCTCTCCCGCAAGCTTTCCCTCCGCCAATTCTTCTCAAAGCGTTGCCCAGGTTGTTGCTCGCTTTCAACAGATCGGAACCTCTGTCAACCCTTCGCACTCGGAGCGATTTTCACTCGTAAATCAAACATTTCTTCATTCGGCACGATTTAAATATATAAAATACAATATAAAACAATACAATATACAATATAAAATATAGACAATATTTTGAATAATGGTGCAGCAACTTTTAGTGGCGATTCTGTCAGATCTCTGTAGGGGAAATCTGTAAGAACCTGTAAGATTTCTCCCTTGGCTGCGATCTACAGAGAGAAATTTGTCTTGAACGGACAAACGAAGCCTCGAATTTCTACCTGGCTTTTCTACGATCCCCTCTGACCGATGGCTGCCGTTCAAAGTTCGCTCGGATGAATTATTCACAAGTCGAACGAGAAATCGTCGATGCGCTTTTCGGTAGGTCGAACCCCTCCGACCAATACGCAACGCAAAGGTTCGCCGAAGTCGTAAAGAGCTTGCGGGCGCGTAAGTTTCCGCAACTCCAATTTCCCGGCGCGGCGTGTAGAACGGTGAAATACCATCGGCCAGAAAATCCCCGATGAAACTCCGTTCGAAAATTTTCTCGGGATTCTCGCAAGTTTATGCGGTTTGTCCAAGACATTTTTCAAAAAAGAAACTGCCGCGCAAAGTGGATTCGCATAACACGTGCCGCGAAGTGCGTCTGACCATAAACAATCCACTTCCACTGGCTCTCTGCCTCTCGCAGCTTCTAGACCTGCTCTGAGCGAGCCTCGATTTATCAACTATGCTACTCCTCCTCCGACGGCCATAAACGCTTCAACGTGGTGGGCCATCTGCGTGCTGACGAAATTGCTCGCGTTTGTAGTTCACCCTATAATTGGACAGCGGATCTTCTTGCGAAATAAAAACGTTGCGTATCTCGCCTGTCCGTGTTCCTAGATGTAGTTCTTTAAAATTAAACTAAATGATGCATAAATGTTTTATGCAACAATTTCAGGGGATCGAGTTCAGAGAATTTCTGTTGGATGAGGGTTGTGATAGAGTTCGGAGAATTCGAAAGACAACGGTTTCGGTGTGACGGAGTAGTTACCGGCGCGGAGGATCCCCGCGATTGCCCGCCTTTGATCTCTGATCGAATAAAAGGACAGTCCCGGGCTCATTTCCTATTTCGATGAAGTCGAATCGGCGTTGGTCAAAGGGTGTGTAGTACTGTGTAGGATAGCAGCCAGTGCGAAGGAGTTCGAAACCGTCGAGTGGATAGGAAGCCGCGGATCGGCCGATAACCAACGATCCGCACCCCGTTTTCTGTGCGAAACCTACATCCGCGAGGAATTCGAGTTCGGCGTCGAGGGCTTGTCAATATTCTCGACGACTACGAGTCGCGTACGTCGATGGATTTCGCAAACAGGCTGTTCTCGAAATAACGTAACCCCTCGGGGAAAAAAGGAGGACCTCCTTTAGCCCGATCCCGTTTCTCCCACTATTTTTTCCGGCCCTGAGCGGCGAAATTGACTGCTCGACGAGCAAACTGGGCGCCCTAAACGATCATCACAGACTCTCGTTCTTCGTTTACGGCGAATCTGCGTACAAAAAGCTCCCTTCATCTCGGGGGGTCCCGTTAGGTTTGTATGCAAAGTCGATGACACTTTATGGAGACGGTCGAACCATTCCGAACCGTCCCCTTCTCCGTGGCCAAAAATGTTTCCCCAGTTTCTGGGGAAATGAATGTATATATACTTATATGTATCATATATACTTGTTCCCTTATGGAATACAAAGAGATCGATAGGAACATTTCTTATGAAATTTTTGTATACACTATCGCTCAAAAGTATCCGGACGCATTTCTCTACAAAACATAGTTTAAGTTAGTAGGAAAAATATTTAGAACATCTTTGTCACTTGTAATTATTATTATTACGTGTATTGTGGTTCATAGCATAATAGAATTTATTTTTATGTACATATTGTATAATGAAAATGCAGTAATATAATTTCTATTCACAAATACGAAATCGAACGGTCTCGTCAAGTCTTTCAGGTATTTTTTCACTTAAAACGTTAGATATTCCATAAGAAAGTAATAAAGTGCCTATAATTAACGCTTTGCACTCGCAGCTATTTTAACTTGAAAATTAAACATTTCTTCTGACCTAAAATAATTCCATTCTATTTTCTTTTTTTTTATAGATACATATGAAATTGATGTAATACCTCATACATTACTTAAATGTTTAGGAATCGATTATATAGCAACATATTTAATAATGTAAAGAATATTTTGAATACTGTCACAGTAATGTTTGGTGGTGATTCTGGGTCACCACTCGAGTGCTAAGGGTTAAGAAAGTCCAAACCAAAAAAAGAAAGTCTAAACCATATATTTCTTGTGTCAAGATATTTCAAGGAAAAGGAAAAGTGACTTAAAAATGGAAGAATGCGCATAAAAATCGTGCTGCATGTACATATTGTGCCACAACTATCCAATGAAGGATTATTCTGATTCGGTGAAAAGGATTTCCGTCTCCGGCCGCTTTGTGGACGAAAGTGGCTCGCAACAGCGGCGGGTTCGAATGCGGAAACAATGGAGGAAATGCAAATATGTAATCCCGAAATGCTCCCCCTTTACAAGTAGAGGTTTTCCCCGTTTCTCGGATGACGAACGTTCGCGGCGGAGAATTAATTGAATGGTCCCGGGATCAAACGAATCGCAGAGCCAGCCAGACTATTTCTCTGTCTCTTCCTGTCTTCGTTTCAATTTTGACGAGAAGCATTGTTGAAGGAGGAGGGTTACGATCCCGATAGCTGGATACAAATTTCGAACTCCCTGGAGGGAAACCGGAGAAATCCTCGTGCCGGTTGACAAATATTTTCTCTAAAGAAGCCCCTCTCTCGTTCCACGTTCCGGCGTTTGGTTCGACTACTTCTCAAATATTCATAAACGTTGCTCTCTCCCCCAGTTTCGTGGGGTTCCTCCGCCGAACTATCACTCTCGCGATTCTTTAAAGCGCAACGAACTCGAAATGAAATCCTGAGCGACTGTATTAAAATTTTTCCAGAGCTGTACAAAGTACCAGAGGCTAAAATGGTCGACGCTGAACGATGTCCGGCGAATGAACAGAATTCATTTCGCTCATAACAAGAAGCGTAGAAGTAGTAGACTGTGGATTTAGTGCATTTATGACGAAACCGGGTTGGTATAATTTAAAGTAGTCAATGAAAAAGAGGATTTGAAACTATCAATAATTTTCTTCCATTCTTCAGTCCATCAAGACTGCGGATGTTTATGCAATGTTCAATTTTTATAGAGAAATTTTAAGAAAGTGGCATGAAATAAAATTTTATTTTGAATGGGAACAGCCTTTGTAGATCCGAAGCAAATAAAAATGTTACTAAATTCTGTCGAATTTTATATTCTAGCATTTTTTGAAAATCATAAGCCATAAATGCATAAATATCCGCAGTCTAATTATTATTCTTGCAATCGATGCAGATAATATGGTTGTAATATTATCTATGGGCCAATAATGGCCTAAGATGTTATTAATAAAAAAAAAGAAAGATTTGGATGTAGTGCAAAGAAAAAGGATTCGAAAATGTCAATAATTTTCTGCAGTCCAAGTAGTCAACAATTCAATTGAATATATTGAAAGTCAATAATTTTCTCCAGTCAAGATTATTTATTATTCTTGCAATCGATTCAGATAATGTGGAGTTGATATAATCTAAAATGCCAATAATTTTCAGTCGATCAAGATTATTAAAGGGAAAGAGATCGATGCAGACAATGTTTGTTTTGCATAAAGGTCCGCAGTGTATTCAAATTGACAAGATGGATAGATGATGGATAAACGATAGAAACTGTTGTCGCAGCTCCACGATAAACACCGGCGAGGAAAACTGTTTACGATCAACTTTCCACGCTGCTTCTTACAGCTTTCATCTTACAGCGAGTAAAGATACCCCAGATCGGCGCGTCTCCTCTCGACGAGTTTCCAGAGAGAAAAGAAAATCGATGGGATTCCGTAAAACGCGCAGCGCCGAGGTTACACCGAGCAAACAAAAGGGAAGGCGAGTGTGACTGCGTACAGTTTCACCTTGACCAACCTCGACCATCCTGTTTGATTTATGAATTATTCATTCCCGACGAATTACTCGCGAAGCCATTCGTGCGAAGTCTTCCCCTACTTTCTCGTCCATCGGCATCGGCGTCGGCGTCGGCGTCGACTCCGTGTCGTCGTGCGCGTCCCGCTCGTTTCACGCCTACGTACGATAGATCGCGTCCTCGTCGAATATTTCATGAAAATGTGCGTCCGACGACGGCCAGCGTGACACGCAATCAATTAATATCATTACGCCTCGCTTAAAACACCGACCGAAATGAGAATAATAAAATTATATATGTACTGTGTCTCTCTCTTCCTGGAATGATTTATTCAATTTACCTTTTGCGGGCCGAACGCGAATTTAACGTTTTTGCGCTTCTACGGAAAGGAGGAATCCGACTGTATTACGAAGCCTGCTAATTTTCCTAATTAGCGCATTGTTTTTCAGCCGTTCTTTTTTCGCTTCCGTTGTTTGCTAATTAGAGTGCCGCGTCCGTTTTAATCAGGGATTGAAATAAACATTTTTTGTCCCTGAAAAATTCTGCTCGAACTTACAAAGCCTTAATTACGTTCACAAAAGTATTAAAATCGTGCCTGACGTGGGAAAAATCAACAGTCCGCGTTGATAAATTTTTTTTTAAACATTACTAGCACAGGGATCTTGTTGGAAATTTTTCTGCGCTCACCCTGATCTGTAATCGATCTCATAAAAAAGTTACGAACAGAAATAACGAGTGGAAGGTTGTAAAAAAAATTCGTCGAAAGTTTTGCGTTTACGGTCACGGTCTCGCGAAAGGCTAATACCAATGGAAACTGATATTATGGTCCTCGGAGAGTATGAACGGCTCCAAAGAACAAATCCAATTTCGTGGAGGGTGCACCTCTCGATACAGCCCTTCGTATAGTCATACGCAGAAAAAAAAATAGACCGAAGGAAAGAGGGAACTTTTGTTTTCTCGTTTGCCTGCGCGGGACTGTTTGCACAGAAAGAGGACGATACAGTGTGTGGGAGTGTAGGAGGACCTGGAACACCGTATCGCAAATCGAGTTTCGTGATTTCATTGGTATTCTTTTTCTCGGACGATTGCAAATTTTCCGATTCTCGGGGAGCGGGCTTCGGGGACGAAGGAATCGTTTGATAGGGTCGCGTTTTTCTGCAATTTTTCACGGGTTTTCGTCGAAAATAGAGACTTCAGATTTCTGGTTTCGAGCGTAAAGCTTGTCCTGGTGCAATCATTTTCTTGAGATACTGTCTGCAGATTTACATATTGAACTTTTCTATAAAAATACTATTCTAAAATATTTTCAAAGAAGAAGAACAAGACGATTGTTTAGAGATTTCCAACTTACTGAAATTAGGATTATAGAACTTTCTCTTCGGGTTCCGTTCCGTGCAATTGATGTAAAACATTTTCATTATTTTGGTGCTCACTTCGACCAATTCTGTCGAACGTTTCATGCGCTCGAACTAATAATTAACGCGCGACACGGTTACCCGGAAGTCGGAATAAGAGAGCTCGTTGTGTTGCAGCCTGTTCTCGGACCTGAGGAGCCTGGCGGGCACGACCCTTATGAATCTCTTGGCAGCCCTCTTCATGGTTCAACTGCTCTTCATCGTTGGAGTGGGCGGCGTTCAGGTAAGTTTCGACAGGTTCTTCCGAGGCAGAGGAATCCTCCCACTCTCTTTTCCTTCTCTTTCTCAGTCTATTTCCCAGTCTGTTTCCCGCCATCCTTTTCCCTCAGGGCGCGCGCGCGCCACTCGACCCGGGAACCGAGACACGGGCTCGAATGCCCGTTTCGAGTTCCGAATTCTTTTCAACCGGAAACAAACAAACTATTTCGCAGCCGGAATCTACTAACTGCATTCTTCCCGCGAACTCGGCACTCTTAAATATGTCGGCGCGCGAACCACGCAGCTTTCCCATTCCTGCACCGCGACAAACTCCTCCCCGTTCTCGATTCCATATTTCTCACTGCTTCCGGGGGTTTGTTTCGAATGCGATTATACTTCCCACGGGGAATTTGAGAATTTTCGAGAGCTTAGAGAGTTCTTCAAGTGTGCAGAAAAATTCGAGATCGCTTCGAAAAATTGATGAACCGGTGGGTTACGCACAACAGTGTTCTTGGATTTTAAGGGTGGATTTCAATCGATTTTAAAATGCTTTCCAGGAGGAGTTTGTGAACCTTTGTAGACTCAAATTAAAATTGGAGGAATGCATTTAATGATCGATGTATTTTTATTAAAAAATATGTAACAAATAATGAAATCATGTCGGAAAATCAACGAATTCGCATCGATAGCTCGGGGCAATATGCCCGCATTTGAAGGGGTTACTTTGAACTGATTTAAAAATATATTCCCGTGTGAATTTTGGAATGTTTGAGGCCTTGATTTAATGGTGGAAAGCCGCGCTTTGTGATGGGTACATTTTGATTTGAAAAGAAATTTTAAAACGTTTCGAGAAATCAACAAATCCGCATCGCCGGTTCGGGGCAATATGCCCGTATTTGAAGGGGTTACTTCGAGCTGATTTTAAAATGTATTTCTGTGCGAGTTTTCGAACGCTTGATGGCTTAGATTAAAGCTGGAGGGACGCAGTGGATGACAGGTTCATTTCGGTTTTGTCGAAAAATTAAAAGTCACTTCGAACAATCGGTAAATCACAGCCGGTAGCTAGGATCAATATGGTTGGCTTTGAAGGGTTGCTTTGAATCAATTTCAGAATGATTTCCAGAGGGAATTTGTACTTTTTGGAAGATTATATTTTATAATACATCTGGTTAGTGGAAAAATTCGACGTAGCGAAATCCGAAGTTATCCATTACATCGAAGAATGAAAAATACATATTTCGTCTCGCCCGGAAGGCTCCGTTTATTCGATGCAGTTTGCACCGCGCAAACACGAGACGCGGCCCTCTGCTTCGTGTCGGCGGAAGTACAGTTTGTTTTTGGTCCGAGGCGATCAATTTAACGGCTCGCAAACGCAGCGAGGTGGCAAACGTCGTAAGACAGTTCTTGCGGTGAGAAACTCGCAAAACGTTTGTTCCGTGGCTAGCTGAGCTATAAATAAGCCAGCCGGGGGTGGTGAGCAGCTTCGGGATCGAACAATGGAATCCAAAGATAGTATTTTCGCTGGGTGTTTTTCCGTTCGGCGTTTCCGTTCTTCGTTCCCGGTTGTTTGCTCACTCGAGGCACGACCGTTCGAGCACGCCGAAACCTTCTTTAATTAAGTCTTCGAGACCCACGGCTTTCCCTCTGCGATGTTCGCGGGGTCATCTTTTAACCACCGTCTCCTGACCCACTATCCCTAACCTGTGGATCCTCACGGAACCAATTCCAAAGTTCTGCGCCGGCTTTCAATGCCGGTAACTAATCAGAGAGTATACAGTGTAGATAAGTATCTGCGCGCTACGGAAACGTCAACAGAGTCGTGATCCTCGATCCACGACGACAGCGATATGCCAATAATAATGAACTCGATCCTCCGGTTTACACCGGAGATTGCTTCCGGAGAATTCCCTGTCAATGTGAATGTAGAAGACTGGTGCAAAGTACAGTAGAACCTCGATTATCCGTGCTAATTATTGGAACATGATTGTTCGGATAATAAATACAACAATTACATAGTTTCAGTCCTTATTAAAGTGCACAGTAAATCGTGTAGCGTATGGGTTGGTTTAACGCGAATTAATTCTTTGTGGAAAGTATTCAGACAATAAGGAATTCGAACATCAGAGGCCCGGATAATCGAGGTTCTACTTGTATCGAAGACCTTGGTGCGAGCAGAGTTGTGTTGAATTACAATTGAATTACTCCACCAATTACTCCAATTCTAATTACAAAGTAAATCAATTACATTGTGTTCAATTATTTTGTAATTCGAAAGTCAGTCGCTTCCTTCAATTCAATTCCTTCAATTGTAATTTGTAATTCTGCTCTCTTGTTCCATTAAACTACGACGTAATTCGTTTTTACGAATTACGAAGAAGAAAAGATGAACATGGTATTATTCAGAAATTCATATTGCATGACGAAACATAAACTTGTTTACTACGTTCGTCTCAGAAAAGAAATATAAATTGTAGAAAGACAATAGGACAAAATTATGTGCTGCACAGAGGAAAGTAACGCTATTTCATGGGAAAGACCTCAAACAAGAACATTCTTCGTGTGGCACTAATCGCTAGACTGCGGATCTTTATGTATTTACGAAGAAATTGATTGGGTAAAATATAATACGGTAAGAGATTAAAAAAATTCAAGAATGTTGTAATGTTGCTTTTAATGTAACAGTCATTAAGGGATGAAATCAATTTTTATGTTATTCCTGCTTCCCACAATCAAGGCAAAACATTTTTATTTTGCATAAAGATACGCAGTCTACTAATCACTTATGCGGTCATATTCACCGATGGCAATTGTCAGCAAATTCGAAATTACTTTTAATGAACACTCGTTCAAACATTTTATCACCAAGATTGCTAATAAGAAGTTTTCGCAGGAAGGTTTTCAATTATTATTTGAGCTGGATATTTACACTGCACTGTAATATTTCCGAACACGAAATGTACAGCGTGTTAAAGAGACTGACGATGGAATGATCGATCTAAAGGTGGAAGACAAGAGAATGCCGGATCATCGTCATTTGTATCACTCGATCGCGTCTGCGCCGGAACGACTGCATCTTTCTAGGTGATAAATCGGTGAGTGCATTAAGGGGACCGTGCTTTACGAGGTCGTCGAGCAGATGTTATTATACAGAGGACCCCGAATACGAAGATAAGGGTTCCTAAACGCCACGCAGAAGATTTTAATGGGGCTACGCGAGTGCCCGTACGCCTCGTAACTCTGCGTCGTATAACTCGGCATTAATCTCTCTCCTCCACGGTCTAGACCGGCGTTTTCATTTTCTTTTCGCCCTCGCTCTCATCCTCCATTTTTTAATCCTCACGAGAATTGCCGAGCCTGCCAAGAACCCATTCAAAACGTTATTTCAGCAGTAAATATATTTCATGTTACAAGAAACACGCGGAGCCATTTCGTCTACGAATGGCGGCGTAAGGCCATCTTCCTTTACGTGAAAATGGGGCGACGGTAAATTCGGACCAAAGTCGATCTAAACAATTTCTCCTAATCTGGCGAGTCGACCTCCGGATCGAGTTATCGAGGAAACTCGAGTGCCTGCAATGCGGTATACTTTTCGGCAGCTGGAGCTGGCCTGTGTTCGATCCAGCTTCGATCGTCCGGGTCGGTTCTGACCCAGGAAGCAGCGAAGCGTGCTCGAAAACAACGCCGTTTCGCTTACAGACGTCCAATTTAGATCGTAAGACGTTCAGATCGAAAATGGACGTGAAATGAACGTGAAATGAACGTCTTTATTGGACCTCTGGATTTGCTGGACCTGTTGGGCGTTATTGGACCTCTGTCTCGGAGAATTGATCAAGACAATTTTGATTTTGTCTATGGACAATTCTACATTGGAGTAAAGGGGCCAGTAGGTCATTGCGGAACGGATAAAGGATGGTACTTTTTGTCGAGCGACAGTCCCGTCGAGCGATAGTCAGCGTTCGGTATCGAATGTCGACCGGAAATTGCACGACATCAGGGCTCGATTAAAGATACGTCGACGCGAGGAGTTAATCATTTTCACCAAGACCCGGAAGAGAGATGGAATCGAGTCAGGGAATGAAAGAAAGAGGAAGATAAATCGTGATAAAACACGTGACCCGTTGAAAGCAGCCGCGTGTACCGCGCACGAGCAACAACGGAGTTTTCGCAAGCAAAACCGTTGATTAACGCTGGCTTTGATTGCGTTCCCGTTTCCGACTGCTCACCGAGCGAAAATCCGTCGTTTGGGGAAACCCGGTGCTTCTGGAAATTGCCGATCTTCGCCGAGTGCACTCGGGTTCGCGCAAATATTTGCGTGTTTCGCGTTCGGAACGCGGTTCCGTTGCGGCCGGTGAACGGAAAACTTCGTCGTGTCCCATCCTTTTTCGAGGAATTCGGCCCTGTTTCGAGGAATCCTGTTCGAGGACTCGGTTCGAACGCGTTTTGAACGCGTGCCAGACACAGGAGCAGCCAATTGCTCGTGCTCTTGTTAATTCTCTCGCGAATGTGGATCAAACGGCGATTAGACGAGATAGATCGCGGCTTTGTTCGTTTCTGTCGGTGGGGATTCGACCGGTAACACGCGCCGGATCTAGATTGGATCGTCCGAGCGGATTAGTCCATTTGACGGCCGGTGAATAACGTTACGAACCAGCTGAAATTACGTGGCCGCTGTTCCACTGTTACCCTCGCTTTTGGCTACGGTCTCGATCACCCGACAAGCTAGCAGCCCTAGGAACGACTTCCACTGTACCCCGGATTCGCGAAACGTTGCTCGTTTGCGAATCTCTTCGTAGACTCTGGATCTTCGTGCATTTAATATTTGTATACGTATAAAATGTTGTCGGGAGGTGTCTACAAGAGGAGCGCACGAATCATAATACAAAAAAGTGGAAAAAATCTGTAAGAACTCTAAACTATCCAACAAGTCTGTTTGAAAATTTGTGGACAGCATGCCGCAGGTTTGTACCTGTTGTTCCTCTATGTCTACCTGCAAAAATGCTCTTGATATCGAATTATTCCTATGAAGAAATAATCGGACGAAAAAAATTATGATATCCTCTATGATATTCCTCCTTCGATACCATTTACCACCTTCGATACCATAAATATTTATTGTGCCATTAAAAATAAAGGAGATATTTAGGTGGCCTCCTTCAGCTCAGACACTCTGTATTCTTTTTTACAATTAGAAAATTGATAAATATATATAATCGATTAACAAGGCTGTATTCTTTAAAAATCGGCCACGAACTTATGCAATCATCTAAGAAAAAACTATTCGCACTGATTGCAGGACACAGGAGTCAGATAAAAATTATACTCCTCTTTCAATTATCCTGTCAAGCTGAAACTAATATTACATTGAAATCTTTAAATATTTTTAGCATGTCCACTGCTTTAAATTGTACGTGGACATTTTCGTCGCAAATGCATAAAGTCCGTAGTCTAGTCATAAATAAATTTCAGAGATACTCGATGTCGCCATTTTCGCGCCACCCTCGCGGTAGAATCTCGCGGAAAGTTTGAGAATCGTCGCGCCGGTGAAATATTCCCCTCTCGTTTCCCGCATATTTTTGCGTAATCGTCGTCGTTAGCGAGATGGATGGCAGTTCCAAACGCAAAAACGAGTTTGCGGGTACACCGCATCGAATTCGCGGCTTCGATTCGAATCCGACGTAGCTTCTCGCCGATAGTCGCGGTCTCGTGTCGGCAGCGAGGATAATCCCGGGCTCAGTCACGTACTGAAAGGTGAAGCACCTTCGGCCTTTCGCGATTCTCCTCCGAACCCGTTCGTTCGCCATCCCCCACTATCTATCTTTTCGAACGAGTTTCCTCGTTCGCGGTTTCCCCGTCGCGTCGACTTCGGTCCCGGAGGCACGCGCTTCTCACGAGGAACGGAGGAACTTGCCGATGTCTTATTTAAGCTTCGCTGTTCAAGCCTCGTTCGTTCGCGTGTCAATTCGACGCATTTATCAATCGTTCTGAATAAATAGTTCAACACGTTCCGTGCCGAAAATTATGTGTTAGTCTATTCTACACTGTATTTCTTGCAATGCCTCATTCTTTTGGTGGAAATATTATTATTGTTCTGACACTCTAGTCACTGAAACACTGAACAAAGTGTGCACATCTTGATCCTGGAATGAGTTTCCGCGATGATCGAGCAGTTCCGATTGTTGCGGTTCAATCCAAACAAACACTGTTAGATCTAACCCGGGGCCATTCTGATTTACTGAAACTTTCGCAGAAGTTTCCGAGAGTCGGCTTCTTGGTCTCGGTCCCCGCGGGTTACTCGTGCATTCCATAAATCCCGAGACGCGAGCTTCGAAAGTTTTATTGCGCGTCTCGCGGAGAATTCCCTCGGGACAGGGACCCGCGGGACTTCTCTCGGAACCGTATAATACGTGTTTTCATTCGATTTATTTACGGAATGAGTCTTTTCGCGAGATCGACTTCGTGACCAGCTTTGAAACTCGAGTTTCCAAGTGCTCTATGTTTCCTGATTCGACGGCAATCACGGGAAAATTCGTAGACTCAGAGATCGATAGAAGAATCGACTTTCCGAAGAGAAACGGGATCGCAGCATCCCGATCGGTATTCAGGGGTGGATAACAGTAACCCGTTCATCGAATAATTATACGAAGAAGTCAAAGGACCAGAATGGATCGAGGGGTGGGCTATCGATTTGAAATTCAAAGCAATTAGACGGAGGAGCAAGAAGGAGTGGCGGATTGCTCCGCGCTCGCTAGTAATTGCTTCTGCCTCGGCCCATCGAACAATCGCGTTTCCCATGCAAATCGTTGCATTGTAAAACAATTATCCTGCAGCCGCCACGCGTTTTTATTAGCAGCCGCCCGCGCGGTCCGTTCGGGGGAAAAAACGCCGGGGACTGACGAGAGAGTTCTTGAAGAAGAAAGTTCGAGCATAATTTGGGTCACGAGTCCACCAGCAGGTACTTTAATTTTCTTGCAAGCTCGGACGTATCGCCTCGAGCCATAATCGAATACGCTCGCGAGCCGACCGTGTTCCCGCGAACATTCCCTCGGAACAACCTACGAATCCCGAAAAAGGGACACTGCCGTTTTTCCCTATGTTCCGCGACATTTTGTGTGCTGGATCGGTGTCCAGTAGCGACGAGATTTTTATTGTAGAGAATCCCATGAGAAACTTCTACATAATACAGAATTTAATGTAAGAGCGACAACCAAGAGAAATATTTACAGAATAAGAATATACATTAATATGAATACATGTGTACTGGACACAGTGTAGACATTCCAACCACACGTACTTATATGAGAACCCTTAAACAGGGTAGTCTAGAGATGGAGGACTAGACTGCGGATCTTTATGTAAAATAAAAAATGTTTGCATTGATTGCAGGACACAGGAGCCAAATAGAAATTGTATTCTCCTTTTAATTATCCTATGAAACTGAAACTAATATATTGATGTACTTAAATATTTTTAACATGTCCACTACTTTAAATTGCATCTACCTATTTTTGTCATAAATGCATAAAATAGCTAGTCATCGCTAGACTGCGGATCTTTATGCAAAATAAAAATGTTTTGCATTGATCGTGGGACGCATAAAACGGGACGGAATAAATATTGATTTCATCCCTTAACGACTTTGTTACACTAAAAGCAACATTACGACATTCTTAAATTTTTAAAATCTTTTACTGTTTTATATTTCGCCCAGCCAATTTCTTCGTAAATGCATAAAGATCAATAAAGTGATAACATAACAAATATTTCTAATGCAATGTAAATGGTATCGCAAGGTGAATGCTTTGCAAATGTTATCTTTTCCTTCCAAGGTCTGTTTCCTCTGTGAACTTTTTCCCGACGAAACTACAGAAGAAAGGTAATTGCGCGCGAACTCTCGCGTCAGCTTGCATCCCCGACGAAATCTCCGACCGAGAATGGACTCGGGCCACAGTTCACGTGGGCGGAGTATAGCCAGGTCTCGTTGGATCGACGAACTTCAGGACGAGAGAGAGGGTGGCTAAGTAGGAAAACATCGAGGAACATGGAAGCGCGAACTAAAAAGGTTTGCGGACCGAAGCCTCCCGACGTCCCCACATAAATTCACCAAACTGTCCGAGCGGGAAACTTGGTACGCGTTGCATGCATTATTTACGAGGCTTGTCTCGCTTCGCGCTGTTTCGTCGATGCTGTTCGCCTTCCTAAAAAAATTCTCCATCCCCCAGCGGGCTCTCTCTTCGAACAGCCCGGCGCAACGCGTGTGGGGAATCAGCGGAATGAGAGTTCCGAAATTCCTTCATCGCAAGTTCCTGGAGTTCGGGGATGGCTAACCGGGTAAAAACCGCAGCGCTCCATCTTGTCTATAATTTTTTGGCAACGAGACAGATGACGTTAGATGATGCTGAGATATTTCAGACCCGAAGAAACTTCTGGTTTCTAGTAATTATAACTTTTGAGTTGATAGTTCGCCGAGCTCCGGATAAAATTCGCAGCAGTCTATCTTTCCTATATGTCTATAATTTTTTGGCAGCGAGACAGATGAGCTTGCAATTTCGCGAGTTGTTGGAGGACGCTGAGATCTTTCAAACCCGGCGAATCTTCTCGAACGAAGAAACATCTGGTTTCTAGTAATTACAACGTTCGAGTTGATAGTTCGTCGAGCTCCGGATAAAAATCGCAGCGCTTTATCTTGTCTATAATTTTTTGGCAATGAGTTTCTTTCGCCTAATTGCTCCGCACTACGTTGCCTCCACGGAGGATTTATCGGGAATTTATGAACCCGCCGACCGATTAACGCCGATAAAGCATCGAATGGCGGTCATTGAAAAAGGATACGATGCTGGAATATCTGTTCGAGAGTCCGGTCTCGAGAGCGCGAATGGAGGACCAAGAGGGAGAGACACGGATGGAGAGGTAAAAGCGGCGTTGTCGACGCACGATCCGACCCTAAAAAGAAACTACAAACTATCGAAAGCTCTTTAGCGTCCCTTGCTGCGAATACAGAGTTCGGCCACGTTCTCGTTACCCGGATAAATCCGGAGCCCTTCCAGCGTTTCGCTGTTCGAGCGTGAACCGCGTTCTTAGTCGTGTTCCATCACGGGACGAGCCGCTATTTTCCCGTGGTCTCTGTGCGCGGATTAATCTCGCTCGGCAGCTGTCGCGCGCACAGTTCTTCCCCCGACATCCGAAAGGAAACCCGACAACTCGAAAACGAAAAAGTTGTAATTGCCGAGGAGCAGAAGTTTCTTCGTTCGGAAAGATTCGGAACTGGGAGATGGATGATACCTCGAACTGTTTGAGAAGTCGTGACTGGATCGGAACCCGTGGCTGTCCTGCCGCTGAAAATCATAGTCACAGAGTCTCGCGATTTTAATCCTGTTAGGATTCCCGATTAACGCCTTGCCGTATTTTGACGAGCCAGACTCGCGATGAAGGTTTATAACAAAGTCTAACAAATATGAATGGTATTGAAATACTCATTTTAGATGAAATAAAATTTGATTCTTTGGCTCTGCAAAGTGTCTAACCAATACCATTTGGACAGCACAGGCTTCGACATTTGTCAACAGACAAAGCTACGCAGCTGGCTTAATTAGAGGCGGCTGCGTCACCGATAGCTCCAGCTTCTCTCCGTCTTCGGTTTCTCTCTTTCTCTCCCGAATTCTCGATCGATCGAGCATATCCGCATATCCGTGACGGTGCGCGGTGGTAGCGAACATGTTCATCTCTGCTTGAGTAAAAATACTGTTTACAATTTCATAGCTGTCGTAGCTAGATTCAATGTTTCCTTCACATATCTCTTTTTTGTATTTTTAAACCTGCTGCTTTGAGATCTGTGGAGGGCTCCTTGTTGTCGCCACTAAAAATTGCTGTACCATTATTTACAATATTGTTTACGTAATTAATTAGATATGTCGGTGTCTAATCAATTACTAAACTACATTTAAGTATTGTATGAGATATTGTATCAATTTCATATCCATAAAATGAAAAAGATGGTGCAGAATGAAATTATTATTCTAGGTCGGAAGAAATGTTTAATTTTCAAGTTAAAATAGCTAAAGAATACTAGAAAACTAGAATTTAGATGAGAACGTTGGGTCAAACTAGTCCAAATTAGACCAAGTCAAACTTAACCCCTCGTCGTAACATTTGCTTTACAGTTGCACTGATCAATAAAACGTCTTTATCCCGAAAAATGTCGTAGAAGAGGAAAGAAAATGTATATCTCTAGTATGACTACATTTACTTTAATGCTTAAATATTGATTACAAATTAATCAAATTTTATTTCATCTAAAAAGAAAGGCATTCCATTCATATTTGTCAGACTTTGTTAAAATCTTCATCACGAGCCTGACTCGTTAAAATACGGCGAGAGGTTAATAAGTAAATTGTCGATTTCAAGACATTCCACAGATCAGTGAACAGTCGAGCTAATTGTCTCGACAGGAATCGCGTTTTCCGAGAAGGAAGAAAACGGTGGAAATCGATTACAAAGATTTAATTAGTGCCGCGCGCGTGTTTCACCGTACAGTTTGTCGCTCGGCAACGGTCGTAAATAAAATAATCAGCGACCGGACACGAACACGGGGAAAGGACGAGAGAGAGAGAGAGAGCACAACAAAAAAAATGCTAATTATTCCTGGCGACGCGAATTACGTGTCCGCGCCACCGTGCAAATCCCGGAGTACGCTGTAATTAAATGGAATTAGCCGCGCACGATTCGCGAGAAATAATCGATGAGCTGCCAGCAATCGCTTATGGGAGTCACAACCGAAAGAAAGAGAGAGAGAGAGAGAGAGAGAGAGAGACGACTTGATGAAATTCGGTCTCTATACGATTCTAAGCTTTATTCCGCGTTTCACTCGTAATTGCTTAATCTCGAGCGCGATTGAAAATCTTGGTCTATAAGATTGAAAAATAGAAAACGGGATTGAAACTGTACAGTATTTCATTCAGCAATCTTCAAAGCTTCGACAAAAATGTCGTCGATTAAAAGACTTCTCGGAAACTGTCTCAATAATAATGTCCTTTTTAAACAGCAACGCGGAAAAAGAAAATTTCATTAAATCGTTCCGCTCGAGATTAACTCTTGATCAACGATTCACATTGCCATTGAAGGATTGATTCTCTCTTGTGTCAATATCCGGCTACCCGAGGCTTTAATTTCATTTCAATTTGCTTTCAAAACTGTTTGAATGTTCTCATTGATATACAGCGAAATTCCCGCAATGTGTCCGACTTTCTTGAGTAATTATAAATTCATTTACATTTCAAGTATCAACGTTGAAATCATGAAGCACAAATTTATCGAACGTCGTAGAAAATTTTGAACATTGACGTGAAGATATTTTGAACATTGAAGACGATTTTCAAAGACTGTTACGCAAAATAAATTTCCTCGGCAGTTTTACAACTCGTGAACCATATAAAAATGTCTTCAACCATTTTAATAAATGTAGATGTTCTCGATCAAATTTACACATAATTTAAACTCGCCACCGAATCGCCGGCTATTATTCCATACTTGTGGAAATTATGGCGACGTGGGGAACGAATGAATAAATTTCGTTAGTGGATATAATAAAAATTATAACACAGTCACTTTTAGCATCTCATTGCCGGATGCAGACGATTTCTTGTTATTAAAGGACTTATAAATATGGTATGTGGATATAAAAATGGTACTTACTAATTTTTTCGAATGTAGAGAACATGCAAATCAAATCCGACCAAAATATCCTATATTTTCCAAATTTTAATTATTATTCTTATATTTTCTGATTCTTCAGATTTAAGTGGGGCAATTGTTTTCCAATTTGGCTTCTAGAGCTGTCCATAATCATTCTACAATTTTTCAATCTCTTTTTCTTTCTTCTTGGCTTGAAGCTTGTATTCTTTAATTACCATTTTGTTGAAGATATAAGTAAGTGTCCGGCGATTCATGGGCGGGAGTGCGAATGTATAAAATTAATTTGACTATCTTTGAGTAACCTGTAGGATTACGTAAAAATGCTTGAAAATTGTTAAACGAAGGAAGGCAGCCGGCGTTGGTCGTCGATCCTGGGAATAATCGTTTCCACGACAGTGTCCTGTAACACAGAGCCTGGCCAAGTCTGAGAAGATAACGGGGACAGGAGTGGAGAACGGGATATCGCGTTTCAACGTTGGTGACGCCGTAGAACGTGCTCGGCTAAGTCCGGAAAATCCTGAACGCTCCCGGTGTCTCCTCGACTTTGCAGTTAGACTCGCCGACTAGCCAGTTCTTCGTACAACTCTCAGGAAGTCGCGCGAGGAAAGTGAAACGTGATCAAGGTGACGAGAAAAGCTTCTACCCCTGCGAAGTCCCTGAAAAACAGATAGACGGTGATGCACGCTGTGCACGAGACTAGAAATGCAAATCGAACGAGGGAGTCAGATCCTCCGGGAATAAAGGGACGCGCACGAAGAATTTCCGGCCTTCAAACTGGTTGGTTCGTTCCGTCTCTAGGAAAAGCTGCCTAACTGCGAGAGAATGCGCTTCCGTCGTCGAGCTGGCATGCGGCTACAAGGAATAATAGCGAGTCTTTGTTGCGAGCTCGATCGTTACCGCGAGAAGGGACGAATCTCGTCTCTATCGTTCTTTTCGCCAGATTTACCCGACAACCGTAAAACCGCTGTACGTGTGTGCACATATGCGTGTGTGTCCCGCTCTCGAGATGCTCGCTTGCACGTGGTTCAAAGAACTGACTCAAAGAAGCAAGAGTTATCTTTGCGGTTTCATTCTTTGAGGAGAATCTTTGAAATGCGATCCTGACACTAGATTCTTCGAGAGCAGTTTTTAGTGAGGATATTCGAGCTTCCTTGAATCCTCATACACCTTTACTTTCAATTATGTTCCTTGTCAGAGACTCGTATCAATTAATTTAGCAACTAGTTTATGTATCACACAATTCCTTTTCTTATTTTTAGAAGAGGAAACGCGACCAGTGTTTTGCATATTTTTCATAATCTTCTAGAAACTGCAGCATAATCTATAGGAACCTAATGGTTTTTCAAGAGGAAAATTGTTTTCATTGAAAATATTCGAACTTCCTTTAATCCTTATACACCGTTCTAATCGGAGGATAAGCTTTCAATTATAATTTGCTTTCAATTATACATAATTGTACAGAATTTCTTTTCTTATTGGAAGAAAATAAAATACAACCATGAGTGCTTCACAATTTTTCCTAGGCTCGAAAAATTCCAGAATGTTTAAATCATTCGAGATGGAAAGGATTGAAAATTGTATAAGCAATTTCTTTTTTTATTTGAAGAAAATGAAATACAACCTTCACATATTTTTCCTAGTCTTCTAGAACCTGCAGTATAACCAGTGAAGATGCTAGAAAAATTTCAGAATGTTTAAATCACTCGAGATGAAAAGGATTGAAAATGTTTTGAGCTAGTTGCAGGAGTTTGAGCTGATTTCATGATCGAGGATCACACGTCTGATCTAGTTCGGAGACTTTTGACCTGGCAGTTTTCATTCTCGTCGGTTCTCGAAGAATGCGCCAGGGGTAAGAACTTGTTCTCCACGTGTATGAAAGAAGAAATATTTGCATTGCACTCAGGACTCGGAGCTGTGCATTTCACTGGGGCTGAGCCTGCAATACCTTCGGATGACGGTGGTCTGTTGGTTGGCAGCGATGTGCCATCACCTGTACGCGACGGTAGCGTCGATCCCGCGTCGCGACGACCCACCGACCTACCTCAAGTACAGTTTGTTCGCCTGGGGTGCGCCATTCCTCAACCTGGGGGTCGCCATTTTCCTCCAGATACGAGAGGCGTCTGACATCTGGAACGTCGTCGACCTAATCCCCTTTAACTGCTGGTAACACACCTTTCTTTCCACTAGCACAGCACTGAAAGAAAATGGAAACAGAAACCGGGGTTGCTTTTCCGGGAAAATTGTGAAATTTCGCACCGCAGCATTGTGCCAAATGCTCCAAAACGGTCCAAAACTGAAATCAATGAATCAGTCCAAGTCCAAACTCGTTTTGCATCATTGCGATTTCTTTGTCTTTAATAATTTCACTTTATTAAAACAGAAAATTTGATATTGTATACTTATATTTACTTTCACGCTGACATATTGATTGCAAGATAATGGAATTTCATTTCGTCTTAAAAGAGAAAGACATAACATTCATATTTAGTAAGGGGTTAACACGTACGCTGTCACAGAGATAATGGTTTCTCTATGCTCTCGCACATCAGTTTGCCAAATTGCATCCACCCACGATAGCCGATGAAATAAATTTTAGCAATTTAACGCAAGATCTCTCAGCAATTTCACACAAGATTTCCCTTTGTTCAAATTAGAGCTTGAAAACAGTTACGGTATCGGTTTCGGTCCTCCAAACAGTTATGAAGGACCGAAATTTTGGTTAATATCGGTTTTAATCACGGTCCTTCATATATCGGATATCGGTTCTCATATCGGTTCCAAGTTCCAAATTCCAAGTTAGAGGAATCAGGGCGTGAAACGGGTCCGAAAATAAACTATTAAAATAAAACGCATATAAGTATACATTATTCGCTAGTTTCACATGTACTTTTTCATTGTAATTTTATTTTTCGGCCCGTTTCAAGCCCTGTTCAAACATCAAGTCCATTATCGCCGAGTCCCACGCCTCCTCTAAATTGCTCATAACACACTCTAGGACGTTCACAGCCGGACGGAATTTGGCAGACAAAATGCGCAAGAGCATACAGAATCGACCGACAAAGCCTTTACCGGATACAATCGCAGAGTACCCGACAGCATCCGGTTTCTTTTTCTGAAGTTTCTACAACGCAGGAGACGAAAACAATCTGAAAAATCCGTTGAAAAATCGCGGCCGATATTGTGGACGGGACGTCTTTCGTTAGCGTCGTTTCCTGTACAGGACGCGGACGTCCGCTCCAGTTTACGATAAAAGCCGTGGAATGCGTTGCTCGCGACTGGATCATACGTAAAATAAAAGTATACATATATATCCGAGGCGAACACAAGAGCGAGCATGCTGGAATAGGATATTACGGGGGAATATGGATGAGATTATCCTCCGGGCAGGGAAAGTCTTATCTACGTGTCGCTGTTCCTGGCCAATATATTTTCAACGTATCCGCCAAGCTCGTGTGTATGTACATACATGTATTTCGGGGATCTCGTCCTTTTATCTTCCGTCTTGGCAAATTTCGCGCAACGCCGTCCCCGATACAGAATCGTATTTCCGTTTTCGGTTTCGCCGTTGGCTTCTTCTTCCCTTGCCCTCGACCTATCCCCGTAACTTCTCGCTCCGACGTGACGCGACGCGACGCCGGAGAATACGCCGCGCCGTGGAAGATCCCGTGCGGAATTCGCTTGTTACATGCGGGAAAAATTTTGTCGGACGCCAGTTGTTCGCGTGTGTTCGTGACGCGGAAATTCTCTGCGGTTCCAGGTTCCTCGGAACGAAGGCGACGATTTACGCTTACGGGCTGCCGGTCGTGCTGCTGCTGCTGTCCGCGGGATACTATCTGATCAAGGCTGCCATAGTCTCCAGGTATCGGACGTGGAACGGGCCAAACGGACCCGACTTTACCCTCACGCTCGCCCTTCAACGCGTTCCAGTTCGAGGGATTCTCGCTATTTTATTCTGATCCCTCCCTGCTGATTTCTTAAGACATAATTTTTGCAAGTCTTTGGCCCATCAGGATTTCTATATAGATTTGTTCAACAGAAAATTTGATCGTAAACCGTAAACCGTATACGTAAAAATTGGATCATTTCGTTTGGAATTATTCTGTGAAAGATTTTTGACCCTTTGCACTCGAGTGGTGACTCGGAGGGAGGCGCCACTAATAATTCTTCTACCATTACTCAAAATATTTGTTGCATTATTAAATTTGTATTAAATAAATTGCTAAACGTATTTAATATTATAATGAACCGCTGAAAGTATTATACCAAGTATTGTATCAGTTTTATATCGATAAAATTAAGAAAATCGTATAAGCTGGATATATTTCGTATATCGTATCGTATATCGTATAAGAAAATTTCGATTTTCGAATTAGAAAAGAAGCTCCGAGCGCAAAGGGTTAAGCTTTCAATGTCAAGAAATTATATTGTATGTCGCGGCCACCAATTTAGTTCTTGCAGATCAAGGTCAAATATATATATTATTGATATATTTGTTGAAAGGTCCATTTGTTCAAGTTCCAACTTTGTGAAAGGATCGGAACGCGATCGTTCTCTTTAAAAATGATGTTGAAATTCTTGCGACCTCTTTGGTTCATAATATTCTTTTATCTTATAGTTAGGGAAATGACAGATCATTATTCGCCGATGCCACTAACCTGTTCCTGGTTGATGGAAGTTTCTTCCTGGGATTTCGACTTCGCAGGTACACCTGCAGCATGCAGTTGGAGATCAAGCAGCGCGAGAAGATGAAAAGAAGACGAGCGCTGCAGTTGATCCTGTTCCTGAAGGTCAGTATGATCGTGGGCCTGGTAGCCGGTTGCGGAGTAGCATCCAGAGTGTGGAAAGTCCCATTCCTTTGGGCCATCTTCTGCACAGGACACTCTCTACAGGTGAGACTCAAACCTTCCTTCTTCTCCTCCTACTCCATTAATCTCGTAATAACAATTGTTCCACGATGATTCTATTAACAAGTCGAACACCATGCGCAGTTATATTTAACTAACGCTGTATTTGGTCAGGAGATTGCGCGAGTTGGACGTGTAGCTCTTCTATCTTCTGCGAATTGAATGCGGCTCGTGTATGGGAAATCGATGTGTGGAGGCGTACTTCAGAGGAGGAACACGCTCGCGAATATGTAGATTGAATGCATATGTACATTGTAGATACACCGCACACTCATACAATTCTGAAAAGTTGTAATTTCCTGCGAGTCTGTTCATTGTTGAACAGTCTTGCGAATATGTTTCATTGGCAGCCGTAGTGGAATGAATCGTTTAAGTAATTTGAATGCCTCAAATCTTTTGAATAATTCCAACTCGAACATTAATGTACGTTCTCGAATATTCCGAGACGTGCAACGTGCGCATGTAATTGCAACTGACACTGGAACTTATGCAAAATAAAAAATGTCTACCTGAATTGCAACAGACTGGAGTGAAATAGAAATTGATTTTCTTTCTTAATGCGTTTAATGTAACTGAAAGTAATATAACAGTATTTTATAAATTGTTCTAATGTTTCTCTGCCGTTTTCGATTACACCTACTCAATTTTGATAAATAGAATAAAATAGCCTCCAATAACAAATGGAAACAATGCCATCTCTAATTTCTTTCGGACTCGCGGTATACCGTCATAAAAAAGCTAAACAACAAATGATTAGTCAGTCGAGCAAGATAAAATTGGGGAGGCATTTTTTATGGAATTAACAAACGTCACTTTGCTGTCCTGTATATCCCGACTGTATACAGTCGATGGTATCGCCTCTCGGCGATACTAGAGACGATGCTCGACTTCGCGTTCGGTTAAATCAACAGGGAAGATACTTCCGGCGCGGCGGCGCGACGAGAACACCTACTAATCCTCGTGCGGTAATTGCAGTCGCGTTTGTCGGCTTACCAAGAGTTTGCTACGCCCGAGGCGAGCGCGAGCAGAGCGCGAGCAGAGCGCGAGCAGAGAAACGTCTTGCCAAAGCAGAACGAAACTGAAGCAAAGCGGAAGCCGAGCTGAACAAGAGCGGACAGAAACGATACACTTTTAAACGTCTGAGCAAGACGACGCAGCGCACCGGAATTTCGGAGACGCTGCCATGCCGCTCGCCTCGAGTCAAACGCGGAACATCCGCGCAATAAGCGGATTGTTCATATGAAACGCTTTCCGTAACGATTCTTAGCTCCGGGATAGACGATGTAACTTTATCATTAGACTGCGGATTTGATTTATGACAATACTGAATTGGCAAAATACAGAATTCTGTAGAAGGAAAAAGGAGTATTGTCGAAAGAGAAAGCACATTTCTATCTCAGCTTTGTTCAATCTCTGTTCAATCATTATATTTAAATCTAAATCCAAATTCAACTTCCAATCATTATATTTAAATCGAAATTCAAATTCAACAATCATTATATGTGACCATAATTATAAAAATCGTTCACGTCACATTATTTGAAACTAAATGCATTCAATGTAATTTTTACGATATTGTGAAAAATGAACCGGTAGATGGTGCTTGTTATATTTCAATATTATATGGAATTCGTTTAGTGTGAATGTCCTTTTCCTTTAAATATCTCGAAACAAGAAATGCATATATCACTTAGACCACTTTCATAATTACTTTCACCATTACAATTGCAACAGGGCCGAGACTTTTTTATTTAGACTCGTAATGAATATTTCGAATAAGAAGAAGAGCTGCAAATAGAGAGAAACTAAAGCCGAAGAGAAAGCTCGGGTTTGTGCGAGACGATCAAACGAAGGAACAATAGATAGCGGCGCAGTGAATAACGGTGTTAGCGAAATTGCGGGGTCGGGCCGGTGGGATTATTTGGTGATAAGTTTGCTTATTTGTTCCATTTGTTGCACGATCGATCGGTGGAGCAGGGTCTGGCCGTAGCATTGTCCGTCGCGTGCAACTGCAGGGTCCTGAAGGTCTACGCCAGGAAGTCTTACAGGCAGCCGAAGCAGCAGGTAAATCTCCCAGAGCGGGTCGCGTAGACGATCGAACCGCCTCGAATTCTCTCCGGGAATCCTCCTTTATCTGCCTCTATTGGACCAAGGAATCCCGTAGCCTGCGCGAACTAACGTCTGTAATTTACCTCTGTAATCTCTGTCCGAGCTGCTCCAGTTTCTCCCGACAAATTTATTATCCGGGCGAATCCTTTCTCCGTGAACCGAGCGCGGAAAATATCGATGCACGGCCATTGTACGCGATGCCGATAGACCGATCGCCTATATATTTAATCATGTAAATAATATTCTGAATAATGGCACAGCAATTTTTAGTGGCGACTCTGGATCACTACTCGCTATTTTGTTAGTTTTATAAGGCTACTTTCAAAGTTCGGTAGGTTTGCTTGGAAATGTAAAATAATTTCTTGTTATTTAGATACCAGGTTGACTGTCATGTATAGACTGCGGATCTCTATGCATTTATGGCTTACGAAAATTTCCAAAAATGCTAGAATATACAACTCGGTAGGCTTCTGTACCATTTTTATTTGTTCTGGATCCACAAAGGCTGTTACCATTAAAAATAGCATTTTATTCCATTCCACTTTCTTGAAATTTGTCTACAAAAATTGGAAAATGTCATGTACGTTAGTTATAAAGTACACCAGAAGTTCAGAAGTTATATATTGATTATTACATATCGCGCAAAGAAAATCTAACTTAGATAATTTTGAATTTTCAAATTCTCACTCGAGTGCGAGAGATTAAATTTTCTAGCGCCGAGAGGAAAGACGGAGTGCTTCCGTCTAGAACCGGATGAGTTGCAGCTTAGTTTAATTTCTCCGCTCCGACAATATTGTTCCTCCGCTTCGACAACGCGCGCGCGCGGTTCGACTTTATCGCCGCGAGCCGGATCTCGCTTAAAAAGATCGATAGTCGGCGGGAGAGTTCGCCTTGTTCGCGTCTGTTCGCTCATGCCGCTGTAGAGCTAAACAAATTTGAACGGCGTAAGTGAAGGAAAATCTTGATGGAGATTAGCCACCTTCCTTCTATCTTCCAATTATCGAAATTGAGAAACGCCTTCGAACGCACGAGATAAATTCAGTCTTGTTATTTTTATGCACAGTCAACTCTAGTGCATGGTAGATCTAGCGTTGAAGACTAGCGTTTCCAATTTTATTATTTTTGACGAGATCACAGGATACCGTCTTCTCTGATTCGAGCGACGTGTTATGGGATTGAGGATCTCATGACCGACAATGGGGTTTCAAGCGTTTACAACTCGGTGCGATCGATATGACTCGGTGTGACCCGAATTCCGATCGAATCGATCAACCTCCTTTTTACCACGTTTTTGCTAAAGAAAATCGGAGTCTGAGTCGAATGCCACCCGATTATTCCAACAGACTATTGTTCGTTCATACGTTTTTTCGCGGATTTTTATGCAAAATAAAAATTGTTTACCTCGGTTGCAACACACTGATGAAGCAACTTCGAAATTGTCTACCTTGATTGCAACAAACTGAAGCAAGATCAAAATTGTCTAGCTCAATTGAAACAAACTGAAGCAAGATAAAATTTGTCTACCGCGATTGCAATTAACTGGTGCAAGATCAAAATTGTCAGCTCAATTGCAACAAACAGAAGCAAGATTAAAAATAAATAAAAATTGTCTACCTTCGTTACAACAAACTGAAGCAAGATAAAAATTGTCTACTTCAATTTCAAGAAACTGATGCAAAATAAAAATTGTCTACCATACGCTTGTCATGAGATCCGCAGTCTATTCGTCCAGGATCGAGCCTTAATCAAATGTTCGAACCTTGTTCATGCAGCTCGAGCATTGGTTCACGCATTTGAGTCACTGATTGACGAACTGTAAAACGATTGTTCCAGATCGCGCGATCGAGTAGCAGTTTGCAGTTGCTGGCACCCGCCCCGGACCCGGTCTAGATCATATTCCGATGCCCACCATCACAGAGAACCAGCATATCCAAGGATTTCGATTATTTTTCCATGAAGCCTGGGGACTTTCTCATGATAGAGTGACGCTACAGTGATATCGAGTTCTCGAAAATTTGTCGACAAGCGGAAAGGGACGCAGAACGAGCCTTCGATCGATCCGAACACCGTCGCGGTGCAACGATCGGAGGAATACCGGAGAGCTTCGACTTCCGACGCGCGACGTTTCCCGCGTTCCAGCGATACTTGATCCTGATCCTATACGACCCGATCCGACCCGGCCCGAGCCAAAGCCACCTGCGATCGACGATATTGTCCGACTGGCCCGGTTGATTTTGGAGAGGAGGCGGCGTGGATGCAAATTCAGAAAGCGTACAGTGCCATTGCCATACAGTATAATTGTGTTGACAATTATACAAGTGGTCTAAGTGAAAATTTAAGGAAAATTAGTTGATCAGTTATTTCATATCACATTATTTTAAACTAAATGAATTCAATGTAATTCTTACGATAGATAAATTATGTTTCAACATTATATGGAATTATATGGAATACATTTGGTGTTAAATACCCTTTTCCTTGAAACATCTTGAAACATCTTGAAACATCTTGAAACAAGAAGTACATGACTTGGACCACTTTCATAATTATGGACACAATTGTTTTAGTACACGGTACATTCCAAAATAATTTTGAACAGTACAAACAGTACGCTATAACATCCGAACATTAAATTTACTGGTCTGCTTTGGACCCACTGCGAGGCACGTCGGTATAAAAGAAAGGGAAGAAAAGGTCTCCACCCCGAAACCATCTATTCTGCTTGACCAAACCGTACGATCCAAAGGTCGAAAGTGTATGCTCCGCGTGATTTACACGGTCACGTGTGAAAAATAAACGACAGAGGATCGTTTGAGAAAAAGCCTACCGACCAACGTTGTAGAACGAGCCCGTGTAGAACGAGCGTAACGAGACCACGAGGCACGAGATCGTCGCGCAACAACATATCGTCGGAAATTATCGCAAGCCTAACCGCGCGTCACATTCGTCCAAACGAAAATCGATCGCGCAGTGGGACTTCTAACATATCCGCTTAATTCTTCGAGAATTTTCGTATCTACGCGGACTCATGGTATATTTTTCTATTCGCGTCGAACCGAGAGCGTCGACGTATCCTCCGCGTCGCCGTCGTCTCGTTACGCGATTTCATTTTCGAAGATTTACCAGCTGCTGAATGAATTCATTTCAGTGATTCATTGAACTCTAGTCAGTTACCGAATATCTATTTCATAGATTCGTTACAACATTAGCTCTCCACACTCGGATCGCATTCTGTGATCATCTACCGGCAACTCGTTTGTTTATTGATTACCATTGCTACAAGACCAAACGAAGAATCAAGTAGACGAAAGTTAAATTCTGCGTCTTTCTTTCGACAGAGAGTTCATAGGATCCTTTTAAAATCAAAATGAGTGTACAGAAAGCGACGAGGATTGTCTCGAAGACTATTGTATAGAGCGCTTGGTTCCCGAACAAACAAGAAATTCGTGGAAGAAGGGTCCTGATCTAATTCGCGCGTTCAACCCCTTGCCGAATTTTGAGTTGCACTCATCATGAAGATTTTAAGCAAAGTCTAACAAATACGAATGTTCCGCCTTTCTTTTTAAATGAAATAAAATTGTCTTTTCTGTTCTACGATATTTTTGGGAATAAAGACGTTTTAATCATTGTAGATTGTAGAGAAAATGATACGGCAAGGGGTTAAAAGATTCAGACAGAAGCGCCTTTAAATCCCGACGATAGAGCGAAGAAACGGCGATTAGGATTTTCCAGGAGTTGCCGTGTAAACTGGATAAACTGGAGACCGGAATCGAGAAACGGGAATGGCACGGCTCGTATCGATCTAGCGCGAAAGGAATCTAGCCGCTTTGTATTTGCGCGCGTTCCCCGCGGTTTATGCGGCCGACATTCCCCCACGATGCAATTAACACTCAGTAATGACCTATGCGATCGCATCAGCACGCGTAACCACCGGCACTCCGTAAATGTAAGCGCATGTAATTACGACGAAATAATAAATATTTTGAAGTCCTGTACATCCCCACTCTCTTTGCCATCTCTTTGCCATCTCTTTGCCATCTCTCTGCCGCTCCGCAAGTTCCACCCAAGTCCTAGTATAACATCTACATATGTGCCCATAATTATGAAAATGGTCTGTGTTAGGTTTGCGTTTGCCGTTAGGTGACCTTGATATCTCTAAAGAAAATGACATGGAAACAAACATCTTTTTGGTATCGTGCGTAAAACAAAGATTGAACATTTCATTTAGGAATGACTAACGCATTCACATTATTCATTTGCGCAAGGTTGAATTTGACTTGCAAAAGAGTGAATGGGGAGTGCAAAACCTATAAATGTCCAAAATGAAGAACAAATTTTCTCGCCAGGATTTCGGCGAAGCTTGTCGCGCAGCGCGCTCGCTCCGGACGTAATCCTTTGGCACCCTGGTCGCCCTCGGATTTCCTGTTGCCATCGGTCGCCGATATTCCGAGGCCGCGGCTTGCCGAGCCTCGTAATCGAATTTCCCGGAGCTGGATCTCGAAATCAGTGGGCGTTGCCACTCTAATTGCGAGAACAATTCATTTACACGAGGTCGACAGGCGCGGCGCGGCGTTACGCCGATATAACCGGGTATTCCCGCAGGTAACGAACAAACAGTTTCGAGCCATCGGTGGAAAATTATTGGATGGTAGAGTGAGAGAGATAGAGAGCGAACTCGCCCGGCTAAAATGGAACGAGCATCAGCAATCGTAAAAACGATTAACAGAGCGGCGATAGGCGTCGCTCCGTCCACCAAGAAAATTTTCAGCTGGACGCGTAATTATCGGAAAAGCCAATCCGATTTCGTACCGAGGCAATACGTAAGATTCAGGGACTTCGTGTCTCTCGAGCTTCCTCGAAAGATCCACCAAGACGTCAAGAAATTTTCGCTGAGCGTTCTCGTAAGTTTTTAGACTGACAGCAATTTTCGAATATTTTACGCCACTTCGCGTTACGAGCTCCTCGAACGGCTTGTTAACGTTTTATAACTTACAAACGCTTCGCGAGAGCTCGTTTGCACGATAAACGATTAAAGTTTTTCACGGGGGAGAAGCGTGCAAGCACGTTTTATTGTTTTATAATGAAAGTGTTTACGGTAATGCTTGTTAATGCCGGCTTTTGACGCGAAACTTGAAACCAGTGGTCCACGTTTCACTTTATTGATTAAAGGTCGCTGCGAACCTGTGTATTTTTGCCATCGAGCGGCAACTTCTGGAATGTTCTGGATAGTAAAAGGGATCTTGTAAAAGTGCAATTGCACCTGGCGGGTGCAAAAACAAGCTCACAGGAAGTTAGGACGTATCATTTTTTTCTGTTTTCACTCGAAAAAGAGCAGTAGCATGTCCCAATCCCCAGAATCACCCTGTATACTGCACTGGTATTTTAGAGCGGTTTTATTTTACGGCTTGCATCGCAAGCTGGAAGATAAACGTCTCTGAACAGCGAACAACGGGGTGAAAGCTGTTGCGAAGACTTCCAAGGACGTTCCCTGAGAATCGCTTCGTTATCCGGTCGACTTTGAGTCGCTTAACAAGCGCTTTCATCGCTAAAGCCGGTGCTCGATCGTTTGCCGCGACGCCATCCAAGAAAATAGACGTAGGAGAGGAATCGCGGGTCTCCCGATGTAAATGTCCTTCGACCGGCCAGTGGGAACGTCCATGTCATCTCTTGCTCGTGCTGTCCTACGCGAATCCTGACATTTAATTATCGAGAAGCACCGGGAGACAGGTGGGGCCGACCAACTAGCCGCACCCGTTTATTCTCTTTGCGAGCAAACGGCCTCCCTCATCGGACAAACCTGCCAGCAAGATTAGCCGTGCGATCGAACCCTTCGAACTGTAATTGTTCCCGAGAAACCATCCGCCAATTCGATCTTATCGAAAGACTTTGGTCTAGCGAGCTAATCGCATGCGTCGCCTCATAACTCAAAAAAGTCCTTTAAGACTTTAAGGAGGTAGTTTCGTTTCCAGGATTGCAAGAGTGCGGAATCCGACTTCTCATTTCTCGATAATGAATGCGATGGGGTTTTTCAGTAGTCAAAACCGCTAGATAAAAGATCAATCTAGGCAGTCATCCCCAAATTTTCTATTTTTACGTCTATTAATTTTAATTCAATATTACATTGCCAAAACGACCAGTGCCGGATCAAAATCTATTAAAGAATTTGTTGTTCCCTTCCAGAAATGAATAATGAGCGTAATGCAGAGGTTTCCAAATAGCCCATTTTAGTTAATGTTCAACTACAAGTAAGTACATACAAGTTAAGTTTTCTACAAATCTTCGAACAGATTTCTTGGATAGTTTGGTTCTTACAGATTTTTTTGTCCGCTTTTTGGCCAAATGACACCAATGTGCGGCGTCTGTGCCATCTGCGCCATCTGCATGGGCGCGAGATCTCTTCCGGAACTTGTTCGCGAGCCGTTAACGTCGTTCCCGGAACGAAATTCCCGCAGAACTGTCTCTTTTCTCGGGCACGTTATCGCGGAAAA
>CM052260.1:6818713-6848131 GCA_028455795.1 Lasioglossum marginatum | reverse complement strand
TGCGCACGCGCATACGAAAAGAACCTGCGCACGCGCATACGGAAAAAACCTGCGCACGCGCTACGAAAAAAACCTGCGCACGCGCATCCTAAAAAAACCTGCGCACGCGCATACGGAAAAAACCTGCGCACGCGCATACGAAAAAAAACCTGCGCATGCGCATCCTGAAAAAACATGCGCACGCGCAACTAAAAAGAAACTGCGTTTGCGCATCTAAAAGAACCTGCGCACGCGCAACTAGAATCAATCAAGAGTTTGCAATAACCTCGATATTTTATGAAATTCTATTATAATCATGATTTCGACTGTATTTTTTTATTATAGGAAGACAGAAGATCGAATAAACTTGTGTACGCTTATAAAATCAATTTATGTTATACAATTTATTTTATTATTTATTTGACAACTAATAAATCTACAAATTGTTTCATAAATTAAAAAATACTTTCTACATTTTCGTGTATATATATATTCTTCAATCAGTCCAAATAAATACCAACAATCGGTTCTCATATACCAATTTTTATTAATGCAATTTTTACAGTAATAAAACGTTTCTATGTTAAATGAATATATATTTTTAACATAGTCTTTACATTTTACATTTTTTGGAAAGTTAAAAAATGTAATTAAAAATGTAATTAAAAATAAAAATGAAAATCGGGTTTCAGTTTCAATTAATAAATCTACAAATATTTTCATGAACTAAAAAATACTTTCTACATTTTCGTATATATATATATATTCTCCAATCAGTCCAAATAATTACCAACAATCGGTTCTTATATACGAATTTTTATTAATGCAATTTTTACAGTAATAAAACGTTTCTATGTTAAATGAATATATATTTTTAACATAGTTCTTACATTTTAAATGTTTTGGAAAGTTAAAAAATGTAATAAAAAAGATAATTAAAAATAGAAATGAAAATCGCTGCACGGGGACTCGAAGGCTAGCTCCAGATTGCGATTCATTCGCTCGACGGACGAATTTCATTTCGTGCCCGTAAAGCAATGCGTGGAAAGTGCTAAAAATAGATGGTGGCTGCCGTGGCTGGCGCAAGCGCACAAGCAGCGCACACGGACATAGCAGAGGTATGCTGTTGCGTGTAGCGCGCGAGCGCGTTGGAAAAGGGAAGTCGGGGCAACAGTAAGGCCGCTATTAGACGAGGCCACTGGTGGCGCAACCAAGTTGCGGGGCATTGAATCAAATGGAAAACCTATTAAACGACGGTAACTGGTGGGCCACCAAAAATTGTTGCCGATCTGGTGGACGGCATCGGCAACCGGCCGGGCAGCATTTGGTGGCGCAGCCACCAGCCGGGGCATTGTTTTGAATGTAGCCTATTAGACGAAGCCACCAAGTTGCGCCACCAGCATCGCGAAAACCAGGGCCGGACTAAAATTTTGTAGCAGCCCTGGCTACCGTTAACAGATGTCAGATGTCCCGCGCTGGCTTAATCCGCCCCTGGCGAAAACATAAACAATTGACCTTCACAGTCTGGTGGTACCACCAGTTACCGATGCATTAAAGCCCTCCAATTCGGTGGCGTCACCAGTGTCCGCCACCAAGTTGCGCCACCAGTGGCCTCGTCTAATAGCGGCCTAAGTCGTAGTGGGGGTATGGTGAAGTATGGTTTAGTACCACAGTACCACGATTTCGGCATCACTGGGCGGCGCTGTGCTGGGCCGGCGGAGCGGCGGTCTAGTGTGCAAAGGCCTTACGGCGATAATACCCGGACGCCTGTCGAACGAGAGAGGACAGAGCACCTCCTGGACGCCTGTTAACACGGAACCTAGCTAGAGTACACGTGTGAAGTTTGAGAGAGAGAGAGAGAGAGAGAGAGAGAATGATTGCGTTTTATAATTCGAATGTTTGAATGAATGTATTTACCTCGCCTCCTGTACCCATATCCCTAATCGAAAATAAATTTCGTCTGTCCAGCTATATTCCTGTTAAAACTCATTCCCATCCTGAACCATGGCTACAAAGTGTTAATTTCCAAAATCGAATTTATTATTAACTAGGCGTTATTACCTCCATAACCGCGTCAAAGCTCTGAATATCGTCGCGAGCAAGCGAAATGGGAGTTACGACTCCGCGAAGTTCAGTACGAATTTAAAACTAAAAGTATGGATGTTGTTGGAAATATCGGACACCTTCGTCAGCGTGTGGATGTGAAAGTGCGCATGTGCGTATGCGCATGCCGGGACCGGCGTGGCGAGCGAAACGAGTAACGTTCGTTAGATCGTTCAAAGAGTTCAAAAGTTGTAGTATGCGGCACGCGATAGTAAAAGTAAAACCAAGTCTATAATATATCACGTTATACAAGTAACAAAGTTTATATATATTACGTTTTCAATAGGTTAACTCTGTAAATAATATATATTTCAAATATATCTAGTTGGTCTGAATACAAAGATATCAAGCTTACATTCCATCAGGTTATGGGCCCAGTCCACGTGGCAAATTGAAAGTTAGCTTTGGTATACAGAAACTAATTTGATTAAAAATAAAGAGAAGTGAAATGGCGAAATACGTTGTGGAAGACACGAGCAATGCAGAAGTTGATCGAACTGGAAGATTTTCAAATGTGGAAATTTCAAGTCTCAATAATACTGAAGGAGCACGATCTGTACCGCGTTGCCACATACGTAAAAGAAGAAAATGAAGGAGAATGGGATAGGAAAGATGCCCAGGCACAAAAGTGGACAATCGTGTCTACAGTGGACAGAAAACCTCTGTTACACGTAATCGAGTGCGAGACAGCCAAAGTTGTCTCACGGTAACAACGATTCGAACGTTACAGATCTTGGTATGTAATTATAAACTGTCACCCTCAAAAAAGTACCTGAAACACCTCGTTCTGGAAGAAATGTGATGGAATCAATTATTACAAAGAGACAACGCGAACAAAAACACCTGTTCGCTATTATGCCGTAATTTATAATTTACTTTTTCTCATAATACAATCATAACACGATAAAACTGAACAGGTGTTTTTCATCGTATGCCTGCTACGATAGAAAATGACTAGGCCATATGAATACAACTAAGGAGTTCGTACTGCATTCCGACACTGTTATAGAACAAAGTGCAAAGTGAAACCTATCTAATTGAATTCTGACCCCGTCGTTACCCTAACAACTTGTAACGCAATCGAATAAATATTGTATTTTCATACAAGTGATAGTTTCTCGCGCGAAAAAATATTAGATCTGCTATAAACTCAGTTCCCTACTGTATTTTCCGAAAAATGTCCCGAGGTTTTATTCATATGGCTCAATAGTTTCAGTCCTGCAAACTTCTTCTATGTCCAACCAATCTGATGTGTTCTGATGTGTTCTGATGTGTTCTGATGTGTTCTGATGTGTATGTTCAATGATCCTTTTCAATCTCTACGACTGTAACCAATTTTATGAAAAATCAACTTTCAATTCTATTATGGTTCTTCCCCATCGCCATCTGTAAAACAGAAATTCAGATAAAAATACATGCGAGTGCTTATAAGCAGTGTAAAATATTGTGACGAAATAACCGAATCAATAAAGAGAAAAACAATATGTTTACCTTCACGATCTACTTCATCGTCCACTAATAATTCATCCTCTTCGTTTACCCCCTCATCTTCGTCGTTCACAGCCTCTTCTTCTTCTTCATCTTCATCGACATCATCTTCGACGACAACTATACTATCATCTCCTTCCTCGCCTTCACCCGCTTCATCGCCATCGTCCGCCCCACCATCTTCATCCTCCTCTTCCTCTTCCGTGTCACAATCTTCACCGTCTCCTTCGATACCATTTTCCACATCCATATCTGGTGCTAAGTAATACTGACAACAAATAGACAAAGCATTGATTACCTATATTTCAATTTTAGTCAACGATGCTAGACTGAATGGCAGCAGAACTGTTTCAGCAAAGAAATGAAAAAATACGTTTTGCTGATCGAAAATCTAAAATAATATAATTAAAAGTTTCACATGTATATTATGTATAGACATGTATAGACATGTATATTATGTATCTTTCTGCAAAATAAAAATTGTCTGCATCGATTGCAAGAAATAGAAACTAGATTGAATGTTATTTCTTTCCTCAATGATTTGAATAGAGGAGAACGATTTTGAATTTCATCTACTCAATTTTGCTATAAACGCATAAAGATTCACAGTCTAATTATGTACTATCTATTATGTATCTGTGGAATGAAGAGGCAAGGGGGATCCTGTTTATTGCATAATATTACCACTTCACCCAATAACCAAATTATGTGTGCCTAACAACCACTCAACCTGCATTCCTTTTATAAGTTTTCCTTCCATTTAGATGGAAGAGATAGACACTTAGTACATCGTATAAGAATATCTATACAGGGTATCCCAAAAATGTTGCATTTTCTTGAAAATCTTGAAATTCTTGATTCCTGGGATCATTTGAAGTAACTTCTTCCTTTTCGAAAATATTCTCCGCGGCTTTTTTAGGAAGTTACTAACGAAAAATGCGCGGACCAATTAGAGCGCGGATACAGCGGACGGATTCAGAATCGCCAACAGATCTCTCGCTGAATCCATCCGCCGTTGCCGCGTCCTGATTGGCCTGTGTTTTTCGCTAATATTGGGTTGGCAAGAAAGTAATTTCGGTATTTTAAGGTGAAATAGAGTCCAATTTTTTTATTCATGCAATGAACTTTAATGAATAAGATATTTTCCCTTTTGTTCAATGATCTTTTGCCGAAAAGAATAAATAAGAAAATATTTTATCGATTAAAGTTGATCGCTTGAATAAAGAGAAATTCAGCTTTATATTTCATATATATTTAACGAATGATCTCACGAATCACCCCTTTCAAGTAAGTCCAACATTTTTGGGACACCCTGTGTAATATAAACGCATTAAAAAATATTACTAAAGCTTAGCAATCTTTGGTCTTTAATAAACTTTAATCTAACTTTAATAAACAAATTTACCTGCAAAGGATTAGGCCACATATCATCTTTAATTAATTCTGCTATTTCATCTGAACTGGGATCACCATGATCCGTAAACCAGTCGAAGAATGACCTGTGTTTTAATGGCCTTTTACGGCCTTTTAATGGGGCTTTGGTTTTTGCTCGTTTTGTTAAATCTGCGCCTTCTTTCCAACGTATGGGTGTACTTTGGGAAGCTGGATCTCCTGCAAAAAAAGCAGGAGATACATCAAAACTATGATTGTTCAATGCAATTTCAATCTTCATTTGGAAATTGTTTCCAAAAGTCATTGATATGTAATTCAATAAAATAAAATAAAATGCTGATGCATGCAAGCAAGAATAGACGCACTTGTTCCTTCTAATAGAAACAATTTTACATTGTGCGTCGAATGCAAAAACTGTTTGAAACTGAAAACTGAAAACTGAAAACTAAGTATTTCAAACTGTTGAAATTAAAATAATAAATTATTCACACATTTCTATTACAGTAGAAAGGAAATAATAATATTTAGATTTAGAAATTTTCTCACCAGAAGAACCTAGATGAAACTCCTTGGTAAGTACTTCGTTTTCGAAATATGGATTTTCATCAAAGTGGAAATTGATTCTATAACCAGACTTAATATCTTCGAACTCTTCTACTTCTAGTTTGTTCAAAAACCGAAGTGCATCTTCTTCGTCTTCTTCCAATATTTCTGCTATTTCTTTGTTGTTTACAAACTATATATGTAATAAGGAAATGTACACATCATACTTGTCTACATTAATACGGAAGATACAATGAGTATGTAAATGTAAGAATGTAGAATAAGTATGTAAATATAGATGGACAATTTCAATCTATGAAATTGCGATAAGATCAAGAAGATTACAAATGTAAAATAGAAATTTGGATATCAACGTAGGAACAGTAAATGTGATTTAGAAAAAAAGATGTACGAGAAGATTACATATTGTACAATCATTAACGAAATATTTACGTTAAACAAGTAACAGATGAATTGCTAAAATGAGTCTGTTTCATATACATCAAAACTACATTTGAACAAATGAATTGCGTGTCAGAACGACTACCGGTTAAACAATTGCGAGATTATAAGTGCAACAACGATTTATAGTTGTAAACAGAGAAAAATTGTATCGTTGAGGAAAAATACATTGATGTTGTTGCATCGAGATAAATTGAAAATGTTGCGATTCCGAATAAACAAGTAATAGAATCGATGAATAGCGTGAAGCTGGTAACGGATTACTAAATGGCATTAACGTATGGATAATCTGGAAAAGTGGTTTCTATAAAAATAAATGTGTATCATATTCCGCGTGACCGCATGTAGTTATACATACTTTCGTACGTATACAAGTAGGCAAGATGGCGACTAGCGCCGGTGGACGCCGGCATTGCTGAGAAACGTCAAAGATACATTAGTAATTATTATTAATGAGAATGTAACGTCATTGTACGAAAGGATACAGCAGTCACCCAAAAATTGGGTATCCTTTTAATAATGTCATTCCGTTTCTGGAAATAGGGCTTACGCAACTTATTATACTTCTTCTCAACTTCGAGGATTTCGTCGCTGGCTTTCTCATTGAGGCCATCGATTTGATTCTGACACCCGTCAATCTCTTCGAGTGTTTTCTGTATTTCAATGTCGTAATCCCGCGACTCAACACCCTCGCCCGAACTTGGGTCCTCCAATTCCTTGGACTTTTTGTTCGGCGAAGCCATCGTTCGACCCGCGCTCTTGTCACCACTCCACTACTTTCTGTTTATTTTCAGTAGGCACTCACTCCGCGTTCGTCACGCTCGTGTCACTAATTCGCGGCGGGCGGCGGGTAAGGTAAGCAAGCTAACTGCAACCACGAGGTCAATAGCTTATCTAGACGCGCCACTCCATTTTTGTTTCCCATGCAAATATTTTAATGCCGACTGATGCCAACTGATGCCGACTACCTGCGACTACCGTACCACAGACGAAGTATAGAAGTTCCTATCCTTAGATCCTTAGACGATATATATTTATAGACCCGGCTTCGGATAACATGCGATGTTCCAAGATTACTTCATCTACGAGATAATCTACGAGATCTATGGGCAAAGTGCTATAGTCTGTTGAGAGGTCGCAGTACCACGAAGCTATAGTATACACTCACAATTCTTCTTTATTTATATTCTTATACAAATTTGCATTTTTCCAAATGTTTACGAAACAATGCATAAATATACTTCGCATAAGTATACCTCGCATTTATATCGCTATCCACCATTTTGAATTATCTTGTGACGTAACTTGTGGGTACCAGATACTTCGTTATCTTGGAACATTGCGCCGTACGCCTATCGTATACCTGCCTATACCTGTGCCGGGTCATGCCGGGTCATGCCGGGTCATGCCGGGTCATGCCGGGTCATGCCGGGTCTACCGGGGTAAACTACAAATCGTGACCAGCAGAGATTACTCCGTTATTAGCAGTCCGATCGAAAATGTTTTTATCAGGTATTGGTTTCAAGAGAGCTTTCACGCGATTAAACATTTTCGATCGGACTGCTAACAACAGAGTAGTCTCTACTGGTCACGATCCGTGGTTCATCATGTCGGTAAGACAGTCATTGCACCCGGAGCCCGGAGTGTTATGTCTATTCTTATATCTCGTCTGTCGTCTGTGGTTTCACCTCTGTTATAGTACTTTCTGATCCAATCACGATCACATCACGATCCAATTTACTCTCTTCTTATTAATTACTTCACGGTTGAAATGTGCGTCCGAGGTTGTGTCATGATATCTTAGTAGTGATGTGGAACTTTGCAATAGTGAAAATATGATGAAGATAAATCGAATTGTCAATGTAGTATTTCTACTTTTTGCAATAATACTTGGTGCAATACCACAGTGTTGGTCTACATTGTCAGACAAACAATTATGTTATGACCCTGACTGTTCAGGTAATTGAAGCCATATTTTAACTTCAATATGTATTTAATTTACACCGCATTCCTTTTATAAATCCACTTAAGTTATTTAATCGTATGTTTTATGTAGAACCCGTTTCTTTGGCTAGAACAACAATCAAATATAGTGCAAGAGATGATCAGGTCCTGTCATTTGATACGAATGTGTTAGTGACGGTTTATAGTAAAGAAGCAGGAAATAGAAAAGATTTGTGGGGAGTAGAGGTATATTTAACTATTTATTCATTTTTATCTTAATATTATAATACTAGACTTACTAGACTACTACTCTTACATATGTATATATTTATATTTAATTCTTATATACATAAATAAGATATAAGTATATAGAATGAAAATTTAAATATATAAAAGTGATATCATACATTCTTTTTAATTGTAGATTGATGGTAAACGTGGTTATGCACCTAAAATTTTTTTGACAGAACAAAAAGTCTATCGAAAGAATTTGCAGTACGAAGTACCTGTTAAATCACCACTTAACGATACTAACAAATCTAATAAGAAATTTGAACCTAAGAAGGTTACCGATAAGTTGAAGCCTACCACAGAGAATGTTGAAACTTCGAGCGTTCCAACAACACCTATAGATGTAAAATCTCCAAAAGAACTGCCAAACAATGTAACACCTACACACGAAGTTATAGATGGTACAACATTATATTTAAATCCTACTAAAACTTCTACACAAATTTCTGCAACAGAAGTTCCACAAACAGCAGCGGTGCCAAACGTAGAAGATACGGTTGTTAATTCAAAAGTAGATTCCAATAAAGAAAATAGCGAAACAAATATTTTTGCAAAAACTGACGAGTTACCACAAAAAATTTTAAACGGCAAAGAAGAAGATGGCGAACAAAACATTTCTCAAAAGGATAACGCTAACGATGTTGTGAAAAGTGCTGAGAAAACATTAGCAGATGTAATTCGAATAAAAATTCCTAATTTAATAGATTTTTTTAACTCGGGAGGTGAGGAAGTCAAAACTGTAGAAAAGGAAACTACTCCTGAGGTGTCTGAGGTTTCCGAGGTACAAGATATACAGTTGTCAAAGGAACAATTGGTTTCTGAGGTAGAAGATGTTAAGATACCGAAAGAACAAGCTATTACCGAGTCACAAGATGTTAAATTATCAGAAGAGCAATCTGTTTCTGAGGTACAAGATTTAGTAGCAAAAGAACAAGATGTAAAAATAACAGAGGAGCCAGATGTAAAAATAGCAAAGGGACAAGGCGTAAAGGTAGCAAAGGAGCAAGATGTAGTAAAGGTAACAAAGGAGCAAGATGTAAAGGTAGTACAGGAACAAGGTGAAAAGGTGGCAAAGGAACACGTTGCTCCTGAAACCCAAGATGTTCAATTGCCAAAAGAACAATCTGTTTCCAAGGTGCAGGATGTAAGGGTATCGGAAGAACAAGTTCCTCCCGAGGCCCAAAATAGTCAATTGACAAAAGAACAATCTGTTTCTGAGGTGCAGGATGTAAAGGCAGCAAAAGAACAAATTGTCACTGAGAACCAAGATGTTCAATTGTCAACAGAGCAAGCTGTTTCCGAGGTGCAAGACGCAAAGACATCAAAAGAAGAAACTATTTCTGAGGCACAAGATGTAAAACCATTGAAAGAAGAAACTGTTTCTGAAGTACAAGATTTAATGTTACAGAAAGAACATTCTGTTGATAATGATCTACATGCATCCACATCAAATGATAGTACAGAAGAGCAAACTGAGAATATCTTGAATACCACTGTTGTAAGTACCACAGTCATTGTATCAAATAAAACTGGTCATACAGACTATGTTCCGGCAGTTTCAGCAAATAGTTCTGAAACAGACCCAGAAATTGCTTTAAACATTACTGAACCGACTAATACAGAGTATGTCAATTCTGTGGAGAATGCTCAGTTCGAAACTAGACAAGCTAAATTAGTGGAAAACAGTAATGTTTCTGAAAGTAATTTAACCATCCTTGATATTGAACATGATGCACCTTTAGCAAACGAAAAAGATGTAAGCAGTTCAACAGGATTAGCCTCTCTCAACATTGATAAAAATATAGGTGAAGAAAGTTCTAACATCAGTTTTAATGCTGCTTCTCATCAGCCAGATCCAAAAAATCATTCCGAAAATGTTGAAATAAATATTAATTCTCAAGATAGACAAGTCAAGGAAGGTATAGTCGAGGAAGATACAACAATTGTTGTATCTGTCGAAGACGAGGGTAGTAAAGAATTGCAGAAAGAGATTCAAGCAGATGTAAAATATGAAAATCAAAATGATACCAATGAAAACACAAATGCAATTGATTCGGAAACCCCTGTAAAAACTCATATACTCGAGCAAGTTATAAATATGAATGACAATTCTGATTCTGCTGAATCACCACATATGTTAAAAGAATACATTCATTTATCAGAAAATGTGGCGAGCATTAATGAATTTCGTAACAGAAATTTATTGAATGCGCATACAGTAGAGTCCAATGAAATAGGTAAATATTTAATACTTAGCACAGGTTTTGAACAAATTTATAGTACGATACTAATTAAATGTACATCTACATTTAATATTAAATAGAAAGTGTGAAAATTGAAGAAACCGAACATCCCAAAAACGAAGCTTTGCTTGAACACGACGACGATACAATATCTGCAGAAGAAATAACATTGGAAAATAGTGGGTATAAAATACAAGGTATATCATGCGAACTGTTAAAATTTAGTTCCAGAGTGCTGCGTACTGTACTTTAAAAAAGTTACTAATTACTAATCCTTATGAAATTTTTATCAGTTTCTTCTCCCGAGGCCTGTGCGGCTGACAATGTTGAATGTTCCACCAAAGTTGATTCTGAAAATAATCTAATTAATAATGTAAGCAGTTTTTATTACTTTTAACGTGTTTATACATACCGTATATACCATATTACATGTATATTTTATTTCATTAATTATTTCAGGATGAAACTTCCGAAAATATAATAGAAAGCCTAAATATAGTAAGCAATTATTGGATGACGTTCATGTATTTAATTATTACTGCTACCGCAACACTTACATTTTCTTTAGGATACTATTATATCGAGGTACTGTGTGCGCATTATATAAAAACGATAGAAATGGCATGTGTAATAAATTACTTATTATTACTATATAGAATATGAGAAGAGATGGACAACTAATAGCTAAAATCAATAAACTCGAGAAGGATTTGCTTGTCTCTACTAAAGAAAGTTCAATGCTAAAAGAAAATTTAAAAATAACCAAGGATAAGGTAATAAAATATATCCTGCTTGTATAAGTTGTAGTAATTATATATTGGCGAATTTTTACTAGTCCAAAAATATAAATTTTAGTTGACTTGTATCGAAGATGAATCATTTGGTTCCAATGAAATGGTTCTTTCTTTGAAAGCCGACTTAGAAGCTTCTCAGGTAAAACATTTACATTTGTCCGAATATCTATAACTCAGAAAGCAGATAATTCAGAATACTTTTTTGTCTTTTGTGTAGAATTCGAAAGCAGATCTGGAAGATCAAGTTGCTATATTGGAGAGAGATTTAGAAAGCGCTACTGAAGCGGGCTTAGAATTAGAGCGAATGCTACGGGAAGTTCTTTCTTCGGATAGTGAGGATAATCCATTAGCTCAATCAGTGGAGGATCTCCAAACACGATTAAATGCTCAACAAGCTGCAAATGAATCTTTAACAAGTGCTCTTAACTTAAAGACTCAAGAGGTACGTGTTAATTTATAAATTACACACACATGTTAAATGTCTCCGACTTGACACAAGGTACATTCATATTTATTTTATGAAATGTAAATTTACTCGCAGCTTGAGTTCGATTATATTGAGATTTGTGATTATAGAAATTTCATAAGATGAATATTATAATTTTAAGTTTACACAGACAGACAGTCTGGTTTAAGGTAACATCGACTATATTTTGCAGAATGAGTCTTTGTCGTCAGAATTAGCATCCTTTAAAAAGAAATGCGAAGAACTTGAAGTCGAGCTTATTCGAGTAACAGAAAACTTAAGACTTGAGGTGGAAAGTAAGAACAGTATACAGCAGACGTTGACTGATAAGGTTCAAGAATTAGAGATACAAATCAAGGACGTAAGTTTACAATAATATGGTCTCATCGGTAACATATAAAAATTACTAATCTCCATTCTTTATCTCCGTTTGTTAACAGATTTCTAACGAAAAAGTAGCCTTACAAAAACAATTGGAACACAAAGAAATGGTAACTCGAGATCTTATGGATGTTATAAATCAATCAAATTCTAACTTGGATCTGGATAAGTTGTATAACGTGACTCACATTAAAGCAGAAGCGAAAGCTTTACTTGAAGAACGAAACGAATTAAAAATACGATTGACTGAAGTTGAGGGTGCTCACAATCTATTAGAAGGTACTTTCTTTTCACATGCGCACTTCACGTGACGCGAGAAATATTCAATTTTACTCTTTTCACATTTCAGAACATATGAAAGTTATCAAGGAAGAAGTTTCTACCTTAAGCGAACAATGCAAAGCAGCGGAGAAGGAGAAGAAAGATGCAGAGACTCGTCTCGAGGTGTTATCAAATTTCTTTAAAGAGAAAGAGGCCCAAAGACAAAAGTACGATAAAATCATTTTCATTGTTACATTATACAAAATCTGCTATATATTGTCTTAGTTAATATACAATATTATCGTTATAGGGAAGAATCTGTTTGGTTACAACAACAGGGTGAAGTTGTATCCACTGTAGAACGAATACAAACAATGCAATCTGAAATACAAAACTATAAGTAAGTATCAATAAATGAATCATAATAAACAGTGGTTATTAACATAACAAAACAATGGTTTCGTTATTAGAATTGACTTATATTTATGACTATTTTAGGCAACAAATCGAAATGTTGAAACGGGAGATATTAGACCAAGAAAGAGAATATGAGAATCAAATTTCTATGATTGAAACAAAAGCACGCGAACAATGGGTACACGTTCAGTACATTATCTTACATTGGAATGTAATATGATATTTATTTAATCTTTTAATCATTTACGTTTAAAGATAAAGGCACGCCAAGTCGAACGTCGTCTAGAGGAGTCCAAAGTTGAAGCAGGCCAATTACGTAACCGGCTTACACTCATAGAAAAGAATATTAATGATGTAGATCCCGAGGCAAAATTACATCGTAAGTCTTTACACTATGAGAAGATTATATCCTATGTTCTCATTCTACAGTTCCATCGAGTAGCAACCACTACTATGATATACTAGTCTTTTAAACTTGTACATATTATTCTTTCGTTAGTTTAAGTTTCATTAGCGCGCGCGTTATTCTTTGTAATTACTTGAAATATAGTATTAGTAGAATTTATAGAAGTAGATACTTGTCTCGATCTAGATATACTAATAATTAGAGCTGTGCGAGAATCCGAAAATGTGGATCGGGACGGATTCTCGAATATTCTCGGGAATCCCAAAATTTTCAAGAACCCGACTCGTCTTGACCCGATATCTTTCTTCGTTATTCTTCTACCCTTTTTTCCGGTTCTTGCATACTTCATAACTACTAATTCAAAACAACATTTAGAACGAGGATGACTAAAGATATTTATATGTTAATGTCTATATATGTTAATGCAACCCCCAAACAAGATAAAACAGTCTAACATAACGTGATGTTTACAAAAACAAACAAAACGAACAAAAATTATACTTTCTTAAACTGATTTTCAAACAGGCATGGAAGCAAACGGAGAGACGGCAACGTCACCTCCGTTATTCATAGGAGCAGAGTCATCAAGCTCTCCTATAATGTTTTCTGGTTCCTCGAATGTTCCTCCCCCGCCACCGCCTTCCTACTTACACTCACTGTTTCCTCCGTATTTACCACCCCCGTTGCCAAATGCATCGAACGTACCGCCGTATGAAATTAGTCAACGACCACCACCATTGGGTGGCCGATTATCTTCACCTCCACCTATGCCTCTACATCCTCCTAATTCCAGCAGGTATGACAACACAGGTTCTCCGCCACCAATGTCCCCACATTTACTTCCATCCTTCCCTAATCTCAGAATACCACCGCCTCCGTTCGGCAATGATCATATGCCTGGTCCTCCTCCGCCTCCCCTTGGTTCGATTATGCCAGCACCCCTTGGAACGGCGCATTCGTGGGGGGATGAACCACTGACGCCACTACGCAACTCCGGTTACCATCTGTCACAACGAGAACGTGTACGAAATCACAAAGGTTTGTGTACAACCAAGCAACATGACCAAGCAACAACGAGCAACTGGCACATCCATTAACGGTTGACTTCATCGCCACTTGAAATAATTTTATCATTCTTTTTTCTCTTCAATTATTTTCTTCCCCCTTTTTGTTGTGCATGCAAGGACGCAAGCGATTCTCTAAAGTGAGACAATTTTGGAGTACTTTGGAGGGGAATAGTTGCAAATGAATATGGTACATTGGACTGAACAATTTTGCAAAGTGACTTTGCGCAGACTTGCGCTATTTTGATATACAATAGGCATAATATTGGGTTGGAAAGAAAGTTCGTAGCGTTTCCAAATTACGGAAATTAAGAATAGAAGATAAAATCAAGGTATTTATTCATATGTTTATTCAATAACACTGATAGAACAGAATGGAAAATATGTGATTGAATAAATCTATGAATAAATATCTGAAGTTTAGCTTTCAATTTTAATTTACGAACGCTACGAACTTTCGTTCTAACCCAATACATACAAAATATCGTAATCGAGTCTCATCTAAACATATTTATCAACATAATCTTACTGTATTTGTTAATGAAAAAAAAAGTATTATAGTAGTGAATTCTCTAATTATGAAAGCCTTTTTATTGTTCTTTCCAGTTCTCTAGATCAGTAATTTGTTAAAGTTTTTAATTATTCGTACACAAATAAACGGAAAAGATAATGTTTATTTACTTATATATGTAGTTCATCGTTGTTATAACATTTTTATTAAAGTCGATTTCAGCTTTTAACGATTTTTAAACAATTTTTAAACAAAGATTTCATTTTTTCATTTTTTCGTACCATTTCAAGATTATACATCAAATACACACATAAAATACATTTTTTATATTTTTCTCTGATATTAAATCCAAATAATCCAAATAATTAAGTATTTTAAAAGATCTTAATAACATATTATCGTTCACAGGTTCCTTACATTCTTCAGGAGAATCACTGGACAAATCACACCATAGTAGCAAAGCTTAACTGCTTTATTTTGTTACAAACATTATACTGCGCTAAATTTGATACTGTAGGAACCGATGCTCGATTTATAAAATCTTTCGAATGATCAACAGTGATGCATAATACCTTATTAATACGAGTAGAAAGACTAGCATTTATTTTGCGACATAAAACCGTATGTATTTTGATATATTATTTGTGAAATGTGATAAGTGCATATTTAGTCGATGTAAATGTCGTCACTGTCAAATTTCATCACTGTTGTACATATAAAGAAAGAGGAGGACAAACTAATTGTACATATTATATTTGATTAATGTTTAAGAATGTATCGAGCCACCTAGAGCAGATTGTAAAAATGTTTCTTTATATAGATATGTATAATTCTTTAATTCTATAAACCTGAAACTTTATGTACTTTCATGATTTATCCATTTTGTTATTACCAATTTTACACGTTGTTCAAGTGTAAAACTTACATGTTTTGCTGGTTATCAAGCAGAAAATAAATTGTAATACGAATTTAGACTAAATGCAATTATTATATAAGATTTTAAAAAATTGAAATAAATCGTAATTTATTATTATCTTGTTTTATAATCCCATGTTTTATATACACGAGCAGTGTACTGCTTGTACCGCTTGTATATGTATACAATAGATGTCTGGTATAAGTGTATACAATTATCTCCAAAAGCTTTCGGAGATACAAGTTTCGTTTCTTAAATGAAATTTAATATTTTTCTAAAATCACTAAGTGTGTGTGCGTATATGTATATGACTTGTTTTTCTATCATTTCCATTCCATAAAAAAAGCTTTGTGTAACTTGAATCATTTCTGAGATAATCAACTATATACATACATTTATACCAAATACTCTGTATATATTATAGAAAAGTTATCACACATTGAAAATTATACATTTATTACCCAGTTTCCTTTTTACATTTTACAGGCAACAATGTAGCTGGCAGTCTACATTGATGTATATTTATAATAATTAATACTTACAATATTCACAAGTCAACAGAGAGGTGAAGGAATGCAATAAATGTAGTATTATTCTATTACTAACGAATCATAATTTTATAAAAATTTATCTTACTGTTCAATCATCTTCTTTCTATCACAAGAAATGGATATGGATGGTCAACTACAAAATTGTGTGAGAAGAAATATGCATAATAATATAACAATTACTTTATGCCAAAAACACTACAAAAAATATAAAGAAAAATATAAGGATCGCAAATATTTTTATCATTAACCACCTGTTGTTTGTTACAGATTGGAAATATTTCAATATCTCTGCATGTGCTGCTTCCACATTCAATTCAGTATCTTCAATATTGCTATCTATCCTGAAATTTAATGAAATTTCATGAGTCACTTTAAATTTAAACAACTTAGCCGCGGTTACGATAAATTTCGTTTCTATTAATAGGTCTTTTGCGGAAAAGTATTATTTTTACCTTTCCACCATTTCTTCCTGCTCTTTAACCATGTGCGCTAATTGTTGAAAAATTCCACCAAGTTCAACGATAGTGGATTCAATGCTTTGCATTGTTTCTGCTCTTGATTGAACATATGCATCCTAACAAATCAACTGTTTTAATATTGTCACAATACTAATAATAGAATCTAGGGTAAAGGTAACAGTTGCCGTTCCAGATCCACCCTTCTTTATCGGACACAAAACAAACTTTTTCCAAATTAATAAAAATAACATAATAAAGTACCTAGTATTAGTTTATTTTTAAAATGATATTTTAAATTGATGTTTCCCCTTCGTATATAAATCAAAAGTATTACAATAATTTTTGTTTCAAATAATTAATTAATGCAAAATAACAAAACATACAGAATAAATTACAGAATTTCAAATCAATAAAAAACTTCCAAGTCGTCACTAAATATCCGTAAAGGTAACTGGTACCTTTACCCTACTACTACGTTTTAATAAAGACATTACAGTGTCATCATGAATTGCTTGCTGTAGGGATAACTGTCCCATCGCTGGCTCTAAATCTATAGTTACAGACGAGGGAGAATCTTGTTCTTGAAACAATAGCGATCCTTGTTTCCCAGCAACGCTTGAAGGTAGCATAGTAGATACAGAACCTTGTGTAAACTGCTGCCTCCTACTTTGCTCTTCTCTCATATTCTATATGTAAGAACAACTATATGTAAATGGATTCAAGTAGCTTTTGTTTCATGCGCGATATTGGCTACACTACACGAAAGCCTATCGTGCTTTCTACCATTCCTTTTAACGTACCTCTGAACGTACTTCTAGTACAGTCTTGAAATGATTTGACATGTTTGCCAGTTTTGATTGTAAGGCCATAACAATTGAGGAAGAATGCGAGGCTATATGGTGACTTTGACGTGTACCAAACGCATCTCGCTGCGACTTGCTCAGTTCCTGTAGCTTTCCTATATGAAAATTCAAATTCTTCAAGTCTGTCTTTATAATATTCGTTAACTCCTCAATTTCCACTTGTCTGTCATTAAATATTGATTTCCTTTTAGCCACTAGAACAATTAATATAACGAATCAATAATATCTTTTCAAATATTTTCAAATATTCGGTTGGCAAGAAAGTAATATCGGTATTTTAAGGTGAAATAAAACCGAATTTCTTTATTCAAGCGATGAACTTTAATCAATAAAATATTTTTCATTTATTCTTTTTGGCACAAGATCATCGAACAAAAGGGAAAATATCTTATTCGTTAAAATTCATTGCTCGAATAAAAAAATTAGAAATTACTTTCTTGCCAACCTAATATATCTATTCATTACTATTATCCAAGTTCTTTTGGTTTTTCCAATAATAATGTGATTAATACAATATAATTAGTAGGTAATACAAGATCTATTTTGAAGACAGCAACATAATTACAAATCTAGACAGTCGCCACCTTATGGTAAATCGATATTATTAGATAGTTAATTAGAATTGAACAAATTCGAAGGTAAAAAGCAACCATAGCATATAATATAAATTGTACGAAGATGTTCATATTAAGACATTGTTTTTTTTCTATCTTCTTGTTCTTGTATTAATGTACAATATGTTATTAGAATGTTCTCAGTTTGAGAAGATCTAAGACCTTAAACGAGGATCTTACATAGAGCAAGCTTCTCTAATTTCGTGTAAGTGCTCGCTATGTTCTTTCCAATGCTCTTAGCTATCGTCATGAAATTCGAGTAGCTTTGTAATTGTCGTGCACGTCGAGGATTCTGCACGACCGCCGTTCGTGCGGCAGTCCTGCTCTGCATTGTTCGGATTGCGTTAACGAATTCATTAGTCCTGTCGCGCGACGTCATTGTCGCTGGTACAGTGTTCGGTTTTAGTTTCTCGTTCTCCGTTAAATCAGGATAATCACTTTCATTGTTTTTTCTTGGACTTATGGTACTGCCCTGCCAGGGACTGTTTGAGGTTGTGATCACGAAATCATGGTTTCCGTCTAAGCCAACGTGTCGTCTACGTGCTGGCATTGCATTCTCAGCTTTTATACGTATTCACGGTTTTATAATCCCGAAAACACAACTCGTCTCCACCCCTACTTTCAAAACTTTCCTTTGAAGCTATCAACAAATTGAGAGGGACACGTCCACATGACAGCTCCAATACCTATATCTACGTGTGTATTGTATCTACTTTGTACATTGTACAATTTGTACAGTGATCAGTGATGTTCACAGTGAGTGAGCAGCTCACTCATTCTGCCTCGACAACGTCACCCGACAAGGTCTACACTTAATAAACTGAAATTTTACTAGGATCGCATTTTGTTAAGTCAGAGAGGATATCCTCTCTGGTTATATCATCACAGATAGGATGCAGCGATCACCGAGAGAATGCAGGTGTTGCGTGGCCAGCAGTGGCCAGTCGTCCACGCGAACATATCTATATAGCTATAGCGCTATAGTACTATAGCACTGTGCCCACAAGAGTCGTCTGCTAGGCGATTTAATCTGGGAATGAGGCAGTTTTATCTATAGGGTCTAAGAAGCGGAAGGATACTGTGATGTCGCTAATCAAACCCAGCGCCATCCTAGGGAATATGAACTATTATTACAAGATGGATCACCGCGCATATTCGAATATCAGAATAAACCGAACACCGTTTAACTTGTAATCTCACAGATGCGTAGTTAGAAATATCGCGACTATCAGTTAGAAGTTCACTCGAGTAGGGAAAACAGGTAAAAAGAGGAATAAACCAGCGGAAAACACTCAAAAAGGGATTAGGCCCCTTTTCCGAGGACAGCGAAGGACAATAGACCCGAGGACAACTCTCCAGCCCTCTCCAAGGACATATCTATCTACATAAATCTCGGTCCCAAACAATGGGCCTTGCTATGAGAAATCTGACTGAGTTTGCGAAGCAAGCGCGCGCCAATCAGCGAAGCGCCTTCACCCTTCACCCAGCGACACGAGGACACTGATATATATACTACATGTATATACGCATGCGTTGCGCGAAACAAGTACCAGTAGCCATCCCGTTGTGCGCAATCTTCCCAATCATCCCCTTGCGCCAAACTTAGAGCGCCAAAGAAGGCCTCTGAAGCACTCTGAAGTGCTCTGAAGGCCTCTCATAGTAATAATAATTTCAGTTGTATTTCGAAAGGTGGCAGCACATTTGTATTTGGAATTGTGGCTAGAAATTGAATTGCAGATGACAAACTATATATTGATTCTATTATCGTTAGCTGTCGTTAGCTCGTTAGCTGTCGTTAGCTGACAAAAAAAGGAACAGAATACATAAAAGTGTGTTTGTTAATTATCTTTTGTAATTTAAAGTGGTGATTGTTGCACAGATTTGTACTTAATAATCTGACGTGTACCAGCTTGCTTTAAATAATGTTAACCTAAATTAGAGCGTTAGACGTAAACAAGTAAAGAAGTTCAATCATGCTCTGTGTACAGAAAATAAATGGATCTGGAGAGGAAATCTCAGAAATCTTTGCCGCCGTTAGTTGAAGGGAAAATTCATGGTTATTTGAAGCTTGTTATAGATGAAGTCGTTTGGTCGGAGAGAAGTTTTGGAGAAATTAAAATATTTGCGTCCTGGTGGGGTGAAACTGTCAGTGCTCAATTTAGGTAAAGTATTACAGTTTCTTTATTTTATTACGTTTCTATGAATGTTTTTTAGTTTGTGTTTATAAACTCACTGTTTTCAACTTACTGTTTTCAATTGCTTTTTTCAACTACCTAAAGTATAGTTTTTCTTCCAGGCCAGTGGACGTTGCGAAAAATATCATAAGATCCAAGCATGAAACAACAGAAATTTATGCTGTCCGTACAAATATAAATCTATTTCAGGAATATGCAGAAAACTGTGAGTGCGTAGAATTAACGGTTGTTTCCGAAGAGAATAACATAGTCGTAGGAACGTCCAAAATCACAGATTTATTGAAACTCTTCAAATCGAAGCCCTATATCGAATATATACCGATAGTAAATGAATCTCTACGTAAAATAGGAGAAATACATGTTTCCATGAAATTAGAATATGCAACGAAACCTTTAAACATGCATTTGAAACTAAAGAAATGCGTCAAAGAGGATGATATCGATAATACTACGCCGATGACTACCGATAGTTTTAAATATTCAGACAAGGTAGCAAACAATGTACAAAATACTTTGAAGGCCAAGGAATATGAAATTTATAAATCCATTTTAAAGTCCAGAAGAACAAAATTTCAAAAACATTTTACCAAAGGTAACGAGGAAGCTGTGGACGAACTCGTTACACAAATTGTTGCCAGAGCGCAAAGACTTAGAGGAGCAGTATTAAGGGAATCGCGTGGTGAAGATACATTTGATTTCAGCGATAATTCATTGAGCGATAGTGTACAATCTCGTGTGTCTGCTAACGATAACATCAAATTCTGGGAATACCTTTTGGGCAGAGAAACGTCAACTCTCGACAATCGCAAACCATTACCTATAGTCGAATCGACCTCTCCTATTGCTAGCTCGATAGATTTAACGTCTGACAGTTTGGATGTGTGTGAACATAATAACAGGAAAATTGATCCAAACGGCACATCTTTTGCGCAAACAAATTCTTCATCGGTAAAAATGTATACTAAACCAAAAGGTACATATCGCGTTTAAATAAATATTCAAGATCTTCCAATTGTACGAATTAACATGACGATACAATATATTTCAGAAAATTTACTATTGGACCGAGTAAATAGTATTAGAATTTTTGTGGAATCGTTTGCCCTGACTTCTGCTGGTTATAGACGTGTTAAATCTTCTTTCTCGTCACGTATGTTTATAAAATGTAACTAGAGATTTACTGAAACGCATCTGTTTACAGTCTTACATTATGTTATTTTCATTTTTTTAGATCATGATAACACTTTCTTGCATCCTACTTATTTTATTCAGTACGACATGACTTTTGAACATATTAAATTAAGTAAAAAGAAATCAACAAGTAATAACAAGTCTGTAAGAATAAGTTCTAAAAAGCAAACAGACCAAGGTATGTTCTGATTTATCTGTGTAATATTAATTTTTTGTAATTTTTCGTATATTAATAGTTTCAATTAGTTTCAATTTTACTTTACAGAAATTCATTTTAACCACGATGGTATCTATGAAATATCAAAATTGAAATCGCACACAGAGTATTTTGTAAAGTTTAAAATATTTATCCGTCATTTTAACAAAAAATCACTGATTGAATTAGGTGCTGGTACTATGCGCGTTAATGATATTGTAAAAACTAAAAATTGGAGCACTACACAGCGTATAATTATTCTCAATAAGGGAATAAAGATCGGAGAATTAAGCGTGATCGCAGAATTAGGTTCAGATTTTGTTCATTTTGGAAAACAGTATATTGGTAAGCGTAAGGCATATTTTTATAAAAAGAAAATTCTGTCGATACTTTTTGATGTTTTAACTACTTCATACTTTCTTAGATGATATTATATCTTCCAAAGAAAATATTCCCAGTCTGAGAATGCTGCAACAATTGAGCAGAAATAAAAATAAAAAAAGATATAAAAATGCGACGGACATTCGGCCGGAAACACATAGCGAGCTACCATCGATTTCAACCCAAGTAAATCGTGTAACCACTGTTAATGATTTGCTCGCTACAGCCAATGTACCTCATTGCGATACAGAACGTTCCAATGGTAGGAAAATTACTGTGAAAGATCGAGAAAATGACATGGATGAAAAAGTATAAAAAGCACAATTTACACAATGCAAGTATTTTTCAAGTGAGAAATTATCGTTGCTGAAAGAATTATTCCACAGGTTTTACTTCGAGGCTTGATACATATTGCGGAAGGAAAAGAATTGTCAGAATTAAATACTTACTTAATATGTAGAGCATTTTGGACAGACGACAAGAGTAGAAGCCTAATTTGTACCAATACGAAAAGTCCACTTTATCGTTTTTCTCATGTAATTGTTTCACTTTTGTTTATTTTATTTTTACAATTCGATGTATGTCATGTATGTAATGTATTTTTTATGTTTCAGATAGCACCTGTCGTTTTTGACGCTGATCTATTAAATCTTATGAAAAATAATTACATAATCGTTGAAGTTTATTATAGAAACAACAATAACGTAGATAATCTATTAGGATTGGTAAAATTGTCTATACATCCATTATACATCGCGTATAGAGATTCGCATGCACTGCCCGACTTATTATCGTCCAAGGTATACATACATGCAACATACTAATTTCTATGTCGGAAAAAACGTTTTTCGATTAATCCGATTTGCAAGCTATTCTGTTCGAATATTTCAGTATCCTGTCGTGAGTGTAGACGAATGGGTGCCGATTATCGATCCCGTAACAGGTCGATCTCACGGTCAATTGTATGCATTGGTAGCTCTTGGAACCACGGAACAAATTGCATTATTAGAAACTTCAAGAAACTTACGAAATACCTACAACGCCTCGAATTGTTCTGAGAATTCGTCTGAATTGGTAAATCACCCAGAAACAAGATCGCGAAACGATCGACGGTTTTCTTATGTTAGCGATTTGGTGGAGAAAAAAATGTGTTGTTTAGATTTGAAAACTCAAGAATGTCAGACGGACATTTCAACTATTAAAGAACTGAAATCGGAGAAGATCTCGCAAGAAGAAACAAATTCGGAAGATTTAATTTTACATAATTTAGTGGACCGTTTAACGGAAGTTTTAAATATTGACAAAGATGATTCGAACAACGAAATAAGTTTAAAGGGGAAGAAACCAATAGCTACAAATGTAAAAGAACACATATGCATAAGTGACTTAAACTTCAATAATAGTTATTGCGAGAGCGATGGTAGTAGCATTAGACACAATTGTCGTTTACCCACAGAAACGTACAGAAGTGTTGGTGTTGGTGCCGAATACGAAGAAGAGACAGACCATCAACCAAACATTGACAACACCAGTCAAGTATTCGACTTACCTTCGATGATACATAATAAAGGAGATGATTCGACGGATTATTCTGAGAGTAGTCAAACAATGTTTCGAGCTGTCGTTGAAATCGAATGTGCATTGCATTTACCAAGAGTAGAAAAGTTTAATGAGACCATCGAGCCCAGTACATATGTATCTTTCCAGGCCAATAAATGTGATCCATCGAAACATTTAAATTCCTGCATGATCACCAATGTTTTCCCACAAAGTTGTAATCCTAAGTGGAACTGGAAGAACGACGTAAAACTGCCAGTGGAATTACTTTTACGTGTACGTAATCGTTAAATTGTCTAAGAATTGAAGACACTTTATCTTCTACAAAATCGTCTTTTTTTAGGCTGAAAAGAGATTGATTTTAAAAGTTTGGCGGATCGTAGACTCGGACACAAGTATGCAAATAAACTTGGAAAGAGATGTCGTTATTGGATTTTCTGCTATCGATATTTCAGTCTTAATTTCCGGTTTCCCAATAATATCCGGATGGTTTCACATAATGGACTTTTCTGGAGAATGCAACGGACAAATCAAAGTATTGTTCTGATTTAATTTTTCGCATGTGTTTACTTCGTCCGATGGTCTGTACATTAACGTTTATATTTTAGGTGTCCGTAGCACCGTTGGATAATTTATCAATGCTCAGGAAACCAACGTCGACGCTGAGAACAACACGAATTCCAGTGTACGATACATCTCAATTAAATTGGTTACCATTAAATGACCCGGCGGTACATACCAACGACGCAATAAGAAAGGATACTTCGTCAACTGTTGTGCAAGCAGACCAAACCACAGCGCTCACTGAAAATCAATTGGCTGATTCTATGCCGAACGTGGGTTTCGAAGACGCATCTATGCCGTTCTTGTCTTTATCGCTAAAGTAAGAAAATCTATTTTCTCTTTTTTGTTTTTTGATCATTACGTTTTGTGTTTTGATATCGTTACAAGATTGATACTTTTTCTAGGAAAAAACTGACCGAATTAGATGAAATTACAAAACGTTTGGAATTACGGTTGCGTGACATTACAAACGCAGCTTTCGAAGATTACGTTGATAATGAATTTGATTTAAACGAATCGAACAGTGATGTAGAAAATAATGCAGACACAGTTAACGACAGAGTGAGACAAGCAGTTGAATCGAATACGAATCAAAATACGTCGAGCGAAAGTGAAATTCGTGATTGCTCGTCTGAACCTTTTGCTAATGTTAGAAAAACAAACAAATCTGCGAGAATGAAGTCCGGTTCTTATTTCGTATATAAGGGAAACTCTTATGCCGAACAGAATGTAATCGATTCTCAAGTACAACATGGAAATGAAGAATCTGTAATGCAGAACATTCGAACATTGGGAAATAGTCCCTCTGATTATCCAGAACGGGGAACGAAAACCCATATAAATTATTTACTCGATAAACTATCTTTACAGTTTCCTCTGCAGTCGCATTCGACTTTAACCGTGCCAATGATAAATAACACTGATTTATTGAGAAATTCCCCACAAAACAGTAACGTTATGCGGAATAATGGTGCATGCTTGAGTACTTGTACTCCAGGGATCAATGCTTGTACGACACTGAAACGGACAGACGGTGCAAATGAACGAAATATTGAAACTTCCAAGAGTCACACGATAAATTGTTCAACTAATGAAAATAAACACTTGCGCGAAGCGTCGTCGCAATCTCAGATCACTAACAAAATGTCGACAGTCATCCGTGAAGAATTAACATCCGAAGAAAACAGCGATGCGTCAAAATACGATGGCTTAACAACTTACCTGATAGCTTCAAACATTCGTCACATGGACTCGAACAGTGTTTTCAATCCACTTCTCTATCAACATTTAGTACCAGATTTCTATTATTCGAATACATTGCCAGAAGAAGAGGCCATCGAACAATTAGATAATCGTTACACTAAAGATTTTATTACATCGGCGAATAATCAATTAGACAATGTACAAAAGTCGACAGAGATCGGTGCGTCGTCATCGGAAGGTCCTGAACTATTTCGAACGGTACAGTTTGGTTTGCCAGAAAATATTGATAACGATGATGTTAACGTAACTGTCGTTCGTAAAGTCAATTGCAACGACTTATTAGTAAGTAATAATAATAGTACAGAGTCAACCACAACGATGTCAACCACAACCATATCACCCGAAAATACTTCGGTGAAACAGATCGATCTTGAAACGACTGAAAATAGTTATTCTACTTCCTCTGAAACATCGGATCTTGTGTTATCGAGACAAGCTCCTGACGGTGGAAATCCTATGGAAGATATCACGAAACAATCAATTTTTCAGCAAATGGACGACGACCAAGACTTGTCGCCAAACAGTTGTAACTAGTTACTCGATGAAATAATTGTTTCGATGACTACTAGTGAGCATATTACTTTACTATTAAGCTGATTACTTTCTAACGTAAGTAAAGCCGAATAGACAGAATGTCGAAGATTGTTATTTGTTTGTCGCCTATCGCTTTAAGAAAGTAATATACATACGACATACCTGAACAATGCACGGTGAGACGATAACACCAATTGTCTGACCTTACTTTCGATTTTGATGATAGACGACTTGTTGTGAGCAGACTGAACACTTCGCATGTGCAATGATATTGGTGCAGGAGATTAAAATATAATGAAACATTATCAGACATAACACATACATATATCAATACTAATTAAGCACTTATGTTACTTAATGTATCTACAAACGTCTTCATATATCACTCGTTTGCTACAATGGACTTGAAAATAAAGAATTCGATCGTTTCGAATCATTAGATTTGGTAATGGTGTACATGTTATTAATTTATGCTATAAATTCTTACGAGATTCTTCATTTATCATTCATCATTCGCAGCGGCGAGTCGAAAACTATAAAAATAGTGTTGTAGCAAATGAGCAAATGATTACGAACGAATACTTGTGCGCTCACATTTTTATTTTTTTATACAGCGTGTGTACATATTATATTTAAAACATAAGCATGTATTGAAAAGAACTGTATAAATATTCATTGAATTTGAGACGAATCAAGTCATTATACGAGATATTCTTTTTGGTAAATAAATCCTTGCATTTAAGTGTAAGAGGAAGAATATACATATAATATTATTCGATTCAGGTATATACCTTGCCGTATTTTCATGGAGCAAATTCGATTTTAACAGGTATTATTATACATATATGAGAGGGTTGATTGCATTCATTCTTTTAAATAAGTAGAAAGGTAAGACTCTCTCTGGATCCATTGTGTGACAATTTTAGGATGCATCGACCATGTTTTTGCAGTGGTTGCGCCATGTTGATGCATAATCGAACAGTCTCGTATTTTCTACAGTTTTATCAAAAATAAGTATCTGTGCAGACACAATACATCCAATTATTTATGCTATACATAGTACATTCAGCAAACTCACGCGAAATAATTTTGAGCTTGATCTTTTACGTCTATTTTGTTTCTCATGCTCGACCATGCATAATCTACATAAGAATATTTTATTTTTTAGGTGCCAATAATCGTCGAATATCTGTTTTCCACATCGTTTGCAGACATCTGCCTTTCCACTACAACATTTTAAATCCACACCGAGTTCCATTTTCACTCTACCACCAAAATTATGTGCAAATCTAATACCTTCTCCTTTGGCACTGACATACATTCCTGGACTATTATATATAAACATTAATTCATTTGTATTGGATAACTGGTACATAATTCTCTTATACTACCCTGGAACTAAATTTGCGGGGAAAGATCCTGTTTTACGTTTATACGGGTGCTTTACTTTTCTCGATTGTTCAGGGAGTACAGAAGTATCGTACACGATCGGCGATGAGTGATCATCTTTCTGTAACGCTTGCATTGCGAATCTGGCGATACCACTGTAGCCCTTTTTACTCATGCTACGAGAGCAAGGCTGAAATGTAATGTATCATTCGAATCCGCGTGTAGCATTTACATTTACATTTTGTAATATTTACAGTATCATCAACCAGTACTATAAATTGTAATTATTCATTATATTTACAATATCATTAACCAATACTATAAATTGTAATTATTCGTACCTTATTCTTAATAGCTTTAAACGATTCTAAAGCATTGTATGAATTTGGTGATACGCTCGGATGTTCTTCTAACGTGTAATATTTCATGAACGGACTCTTCTCGGTAGTATCGCGTAAACATCCTGATCCAAAACATATTTGTTGCTGTTTTTGTTTTTGTATTATGTAAGTAAATCCTGTTTAGAAAGAAGATCAATCTTGATTTAATACTTAATAGTTTCATATTTGATCAATGTTTATATGTCAGTAATAAAACAACGAACGAAGAGGATTTTAATTTATCTTGTGACAAATATTTTACATTACCTTCCATTTGATCTTGAATTTAGAACAAGGTCTCGCGATATTATAAAATTCGATATTATCGATAAACTTGTTATAGTTTTATTTATATTTTATTCACATTCATACTTGCATTCTGCATTAATTTACGTGACAGTTTGTGACAGCGTGCAAATCAGTGCAAATGTATAGTTTCTGTTTGAAAATCACTGAAGTACAATTCATATGTTTCGTTGACTAATTATTGTATTATATGTATGATTGGTTGACTAATCAAAAACTAATTGATTTACTGTTTCCGATAATGAGACTCATTTTGCAAACGATAAAACTGTGCAATTGATATTTTAAACAGTTATAATCGTAAAGATATCCTTGTAACGAGATTCAAATCTGGCGCCATCTAGCGCGCTTGTATGCTTGTAACCACGCATGCTTTTACGTATATCATGAGAATTACAACTTGCGCTGTTTTAGTCAAATCAACGACTCTACGATGTGAAACGATTCTTTTTTATAATGTGGATTTACAATAGAAATTCTGCACGTATATAAGAGAATATAGAATGTTGCCACGGTGTAATTATTTGAATAAAAAGGATAGAAGCAAGGATAGAATGATTTAATAAGAGAAATGTTAATGGAGGCTGAGTCGAACAACAGAGTGCGGTAGTCTCGGCAGGTCGATGGTGCTGTTCGTACCGACGGTCCGTTCGCAGCCGTCTTTGCTTCGCGATGTGTCCACTGATGTGTGTTTCTGCACATGGCCGTGCCGCCCAACGGGCTTCTGCATTCTTCCACGGTTTTTCGCACTTTGTTACCGGTAAATGAATTCTTTATAGTCAAATTTTTCATTCGCACAATCAAACGATGCACGATCCGCGCCTTAAACGATACCAAAAGCCTTCTTTTCCTTGATAACTGTAATTAATAAATCTAGACGCGAGTCACGAACGAAATCATATCAATGTTTGGTTCCTAACGTAGACTTAAAGTTTCGTTTGTGTTTCACGAAATTTTACTGCTTGCCGAAACTCATCCATTCCAATATGAGCCTGTATTTACAAAGAATATTTACAAAGAATGCTTTTTTCGAAAGTTGTTATGTTGTAATCTGATATTCAAGGACGCACAGTGACAAATCGTAATTTCTATACACGGTACTGTATTTTTTCCAGAATTCTATACTTTGAACGATGTTTTTGTTTAATCGAAAGTAACCGTGTAATGGAAAACTAATGACAATTTTTTAATCTTTAATTTGACGATACGAGTTATCGTCGATTTGTAACGTTTCTCTTGAACAATATCCTCTATTCGTATTGCATATATATATGTGTATATATATATATATATATATATATATATATATATATAT